>JALIZH010013978.1:0-87535 GCA_030522465.1 Rhipicephalus appendiculatus | reverse complement strand
CGCGTGTGTGCTTCTTTGCCGCCTGATTTGTATTTTTCCCTGTACAAGTCAATTCGAGATGACACAAGACCAACTAGCCCAGCTGTCAATTCAGTCTTCGTAGTCCAGAAAACCGCGGACCTTGACCATTTCCCTGGTCCGGTAGATCGAGTTGCGGAAGAAGCATGACACTAGGGCTTCCCGATGTACACAAGATCCACTGCGTTATTCCTCGCCTCGTTCCAAGCCGGCGCTATCGCTGGAAGCTACGTACCATATGATAAACAACTGCGAAAAGTTTAACCGGAAATAAAAGCGGAAAACATTCTTCTTAGCTCCCCCCAATGCGGCCCAACCTAAAACACTCAACACTTCTGCACACTCATTGACTGATAGAAAATCGGATATAGTGCAGCGGTAGTGCTATTCTTTTCCGATCAAAGAAAATTAATTTCCTGAAACAAGAACAGCGTTTGGTCGGTCCTTAAAACGTTTACTGGTTCCTGCCCGTATTTCGCTAACGATTATGTAAATTTCAGGCCAGGCAGAGTAGAATAAATTCAAGACAGAGTGCTCTAACGTTATAGAGCCCCTGCTCAGCAATTTCTGCAATGCTGCAGCGCACAGCGCGCAAACGTCGCATAGGCGGTCCGCCCCGCAGAGAACCTACAGTGTAATCATGATACGCAGAAGACAATCTACAGCAGAAGCTAGAGATAAATTTCGTTATATATATATAAGTGATTGCTGTATAGAAGTAAAACTTCTCCTCAGTTGATGGTTTCCCAATGTGCAGCCGAAAGTCACCAAGTGTCGAAAGTGGGGGGGGGCTCCGCCCCCTAACTTTGCTCAGTGGGGGGGTGGAGTTTCCTATTGTGGTCCTGTATTCGTGTAATACGCCCAGCTGCTGTTCTCACTCGGAACATCGGAAGACATTTGAATGTCTGCAGCCTGAGAAGCACACTGCAGATGGTACGTATCAGTCCGTAGTCTCCCCTATAACGTGCCTCGATCTCATGGTAGTTTTGTCACGTAGAGCCCAGCTAGGATTCCAGTTGTTCCAGCCCCCTTCAGTATAGAACACGCGACAACGTAATCTTAAGACAAATCAAACGAATCCCGCCGGTTTGGTTTAGTTGGGATCCCAGCGGCGCCCCAGTACTCCATAGCGCTTTCTACAGTGTTCATCGGCGACGACAGATGGCGCTACACTGTTGAAATGATCGCGTGCCGGCCAGCCTGGCTTCTCCATTCCCACTCCCATTTCGTATCAGTAAAGTTTATTCCGGCCAGAGAATTTATTTCAGGCCGACCTCTCAGCTTTTCTGCCACAACAAACCCATTTCTCTGTCCTCCCGCTTTGAAACAACCTTACGGAGGAAGCTTCGGAGTTGACTTACCAATGACACGGAGTAAGCTGTCAGTGAGATAAACAAGCTTTGAACTTCGCTGCCTCATTAGACGTCTAGTTCTTCTGACGCCCAAACAAAACGACCACATCTCGCGTAGTGCCTCGTCCGATGAGATCGAATCCGCTCCTTCAGATTAACACAGGTAAATTACCGGTATGTGTGTGTAGTTCATGTTCAGGATAGGTTTCGCTCAGGCACCGAAGTATACTTGGGTGTATTGCCCATAGTGACAACTAAGATTTCGATGTTTAATAATAATGCAATAATGGACGGGATGTGGGCATCACCTCGTAACACTTCATTTCGTTCTCTGGCCATCCCAGTTCTCATTTGTTTCTTGGGTCATATCTTCTAGGCGTTTCATAGGTCTTCACTCAGAACACTTATAAGACCACCGCCGGCGCCGCTTATTTGCTGGGCGTAGGACACATAATCCCAATTTCGTAGGTTCAGCCCTACCTGCGACAACTTTTCTTTTTCGTGCACTTTGATTGCATGGTATCAGTTAATGGCTGCACATAATGTCCCCCTATATTTTAATTGGCTTCATTGCTGGTCGCTTTCATTAGGTCTCGTCCCTAAAAAGAAAAAACCAGCCCTTGTTCAATTCCCTTTCTTTGATACCTCTCACCCTTGTCACACTGTCATCACAATCTGAAAGTCCAACGCAGCGCGAAACCACAGAATGCTTGCACGTCAACTTACCTTGGTCAAATACAAAATAAATGACTTCGCAAAACAGCGTCTTTTGGCTCTGGATCCCAATCTAAACCCCTGCCTTCTGCAAGGCCAACCACGACAAAATTGTGTTGTCTACTTCATAAAGCGGCGTTTACTAAGGCCTATCCTCGCGTCGCCAGAATGGGGAGAAGTACAAAGTGCGAAGTTTGCGGGTGTAAATGGGGAGATTGCGCTTGTTCCTTGTGGTTGTCGTTCCACTACTCAAAGAAAGACCTTCAGCGGCACACTCGACAAGAACGACAACCATGCCACTACGAAAACTCTGGATCCTGGGCCCAGTTACCGTCGGCACGAACTTTTTTTAAAGCCTTTTTTTTTTTTCAAAGCCACGGAATCTATTGAAGAACTGTTACGTGTCGACGTGTTTTTCATCTGTTCATTATTATTATTATTATTATTATTATTATTATTATTATTATTATTATTATTATTATTATTATTATTATTAGTCTTAACTCTTTCTGCCTTTGCCCTACGTGCCTCAGGGCAAGGGCAAGTAAGTTTGCCTAATGTAGGCAAATGAACTTTCAACCCGGTTAGCATCCCTCACTTCCTTCTGTTGTCTCTCTCTGAATCTCTCTGAATCTCTCTCTACGCCACATTTCATAGAAATGCGGCGCACATTTCATGTATGTCATTAAAATCTTCAGAAATAATAAGCAGCGAAAGCAACAGGAACACAACCACATTATGTATATTGCATTATGAAAGTGGTGTTATGCCAACCAGCAGTGAAAGCAAATTGATAGCTAGATAAGAAGAAAGAAAAACGAAGAAAAATCGATAAGGGCTCTGGGCAGATGCGCAAGGCTTCCCGTCACAATGATTCGCCCTATAGAGAACAGTTGAGACCACTTAAAATAATTATACGAGCCTCACTGTAAGCATTGCATCGACTTGAATCGTCACCTTTGGGGGGGAAAATAATAATAAGCGATTATAGTAAAATATCGTGCCGTTTTATCAGTCTCAACAGCGCCAGTTG
Source organism: Rhipicephalus appendiculatus (assembly GCA_030522465.1). Taxonomy (NCBI): domain Eukaryota; kingdom Metazoa; phylum Arthropoda; class Arachnida; order Ixodida; family Ixodidae; genus Rhipicephalus; species Rhipicephalus appendiculatus. Next base: position 84,418 of record JALIZH010013978.1, on the reverse strand, counting down.
AGCTTGGAAAGTTGGGTATTGACTATAAGAAAGACCTTGAAGGCTCAAACACATATCATTCCCTACGGTTACGTACTATTTTGAGCGATATCAGGTGAAACACATGAATTCATCAACGGTTGCTTGTAGCGTACCGATATCAATGCAACTTATTGAACTGCCACAGGTACCTTTCCACTTGAGCATTAAGTGTGATGAACATGCTCATGCTTGCCTACGGCGTTTAGCCACAATGGCTTGTTAAAGGTACTTTTATTGCACCATTTCAGATTCTAGATACTACCGTATCTGGATTATGTACGTACTATCGTGAACTATATGAGCTGGTACGCTGAAATTACCTCGTCTATGTCACAGCGGCTAAACTCAATTGACAAGCGCAAAAGTGTTCATGACACTAAACGCTCAAACAGAAATGCATCTCTGTCAATTTATTACTTCACATTCATGTCAGTATATTACAGGTAATCATGGAAGGAATCTCAATTCTGTGTTCCAGGTTATATTTCTCACGATAGCGCGTACACCCAAGAAGTGAATTAGCGAGATATGGGAACATGTCCCATTCTGTCGCTGCTGATGATATGTCTGTATGACACTGCATTCGTTTGTCAAAGAATTTCTCGGTCGATTATATAGCCGACATTTCTTTATAAGAAACAAATGAAACGCGACATAAACTCAGCCCAAAATATTCATTCAATAATATTAGAATATAGGGTTTTACGTCCCAAAGCCATTATTATGAGGGACGCCGTAGGGGAGGGTTTCGGAGATTTCGACCATCTGCTGTTCTTTAATGTGCACCGACATCGCACAGTACACGGGCCTCTACCATTTCACCTCCATCGAAATGCGACCGCCGCGGCCGGGATCGAACCCGTGACCTTCGGGTCAGCAGCCGAGAACCGTAACCGCTACACCACCGTGGCGGATAATCATTAAACGCCGTTCTTTAAGAAGGTGTGACAATGTACAATGGCATAACAGTCTACTTCCTCTATGTGCACTCTTAGATCAACTTTTCGCAAGGCCTGTAAGTGCATTTTTATCTGAGTTGAAATATATTCTAAAGCATACAATATTGATGTTTCACCCGTATAATGCTTTTACCGTCAGGTACTGTCTATGTAATTACGTCGCCATTGTCGGTCATATCTATAAAACAATTATGAAAACCGTGCACAGCGATATTTTGCGTATTCTTAATCAGCTATCAAACTTTAGTTCTAAAGGGCTGGGCGTGCAAACACGGACACAAGGAAAAAGTGAGGACGCCACAAATGGCGTTTGTCGTGTCTTGACTTCTTTCTTGTGTGCGTGTGTGAAACGTCCAGTCTTTTAGAATGAATACATACCAACTAGCTCAGCTATCTGTTATTCTAAAACTTAGTTGCTTATGGCCAGAATATAAAATGTACTGAAAGGAAACGAAGAAATAGGTGCTAATACACACACACACAAAAATAGGCGTAGAACTGAATTTAACAAAATCCTTCGAAAACTCGTTCTACAATCAAGCTCCCGAACCCGCATATATCAGCAAAACAGGAACGTTAATGTGGTCAAAAGACTCCAGAAACGCCTCATCGATTAAGTGTAGTGGAACTATCGACTGCCGCGACTACGCTGGAAGAAAGTAAAGCAGACGGAACGAAGAAAGAATAACATGTGTCTGGACCACGGGCACGACCTTGCGACGTCAAGATGTCACGCGGCGTCCCGAAGCAGACGACACGATCCGGTCTCTCACGTCGTCGTCGTCGTCTGCTCGATGGGCGGCTGGGCTGGCGACGCCCACAAGCTGGCTATATAAGCGGCCTCGCCGAATCGAAGGACGCATGCGCACTCGGAGCCAGAACCCTAGACCGCGAGAAGTGAGAAGCAAAGAAGCAACGGAACATAACGGGAACGTCGAGAGGGAGAGAGAGTGGGCGAGGAGGTTTGGGTTAGCGAGGGCGTGCAGTGTTTGAGGAGACTGGGGCAAGAGGTGCGACTCGGTGGAAAACCCCTTCGGGCTCTTGGCTGCTGGAACACCGTGGCGTGATCTGTGCACGTAGTCAGTTTTTTTGGTCACCGTCGATAGACTTCTTGTCGACGGTGGTTTTTTTTCGTCAAAGACGGCTCAGCATTCACTCGTCTTTGCGATCCCGACATCGACTTCCAGCACCACCGCGCCAGTCTTGATCCCCGGCGGTACACGTCAGGATTGCACTGCCGATTCCCGCAGGAGCCATGTTCGCCGCGTGGGAGATCTACTGGCTTCTGAAAGAGTGAGTGAAACGGGGCTGTTTTTCACGCCCGGGCCGCGGCTGGGAACCCTGTGTTGTGTGCAGATCACGTGGTCCTGCTTTCGCTTTCCCTCACTCTCTGATGGCATTGCCGCTGCCGCCGTCTTGTTGACCCTGTCTCGCGCTTTCTCGAGGGAGCGCGAGAGAGTTCTGCGCCTCCCTCGACCTTGGCACTGCATGGGCCGTGCGAGGAAACACTGTCGACCCCCGCAGGTTGAAGCGTGTGCGCCACACAAACACCGGGAGCGAGAATAGAAACCGCACCTTGACTGTCTGAGCGATTTCGCGTCGAGTTGTTCATTGCTTCTTTTGAACTCCTTCCTTTGGTATTTTACGTCTCCCCACTGCGACAGATGTGATAAAACAAAGACTACCCTCACTGATACTCTTGCGTCAGTTTAACTACCTTCACGTTAACTTTCGTACGCTGTACTCCGCCTGTCCCGCGAAGGTTAGGTGGACAAGGTCAATGTCAAGGTCGCGGCGAAAACGAACCTCCTCTGGCTTCTATTTACAGCTGCATTCGTTAATTCGTAATAGCGGAAGTTAGATCAATCTAATGACAACGCCACACAAATATGGCAGATATTGCTGCAGTAAAAAAAAATATGAATAAGTTTTGATGCATAAGATGGAGAGTGAATTTTTTTCGCAGAAAAATTGAGAGCTGGCTGAGACTTTGCTAAATCTCACGTACTTGTGTATGCGCATAACAAAGTAAGATGAAAAGAAAAAAAACAAAAGGTGCTGTTCGCTACTACCTCAATTTAGTCTATCAAATGGCACGTTCTTCTGTATAATTCCATTAAGAGAACGTGTAAACTAATTTCATTATTGTTTTAAGCCTTTCCTCTAAATATTCTTTGGATATGCCCTTCATAGAGCCTATCCAGCTGAACCTTTTAAAAGATGTTCGACTGAAGAAGCCAGAGATACCCCATTTCGACAGCCTCTGGGAGGCGGACAACAACTTTCCAGAGTCTGATTAGACTTCAACGAAGCATTGGTTAAAAGCCTTTATTTGAATTTCAATCATTCGCCACTGCCGCGTGGCAAGAGCTGCCAGTGGGAAACAAACTTACTGAGCAATCTAATTAAGGCGATAGACTGGGATAGTTGGTACGTGCCGAATTGGATAAAAACCAGCTGGATAAAAACAGCAACGTAGTAGTTTAGTAATAATGAGTGCGACACACAATGTGCCTAAACTGTCAGATTTGGCAGTTGTGAAGAAATACGCATAAAATCGCAAACATGTCTTTTAAAGATGGCTTTAAAAAAGATTTTCCATGCCTCCCAATACTACCACGGCGAGTGCGTGTGCCACCGCCAGCACCATCAAAGATCATACTGAACCTCATGATCAAAATACTAATAATGTAAACCACACTTTATTAACAAAACCATACCCCCGCTGAGTGAAAATCTTACCTATAAGGAAGCTCTGAAGTAATGTGAACATGATATCGGAGAGATTAAAAGCCATGCGGTAAAGCCGTACTTGTTCAGGTTTAGAGAGAGAAATAACTTTATTAATAGTGTCCAGCGGATTTTTTGGGGCGGGCCTCAGCCCCGGCCTAGGCATCGGCCGCGAGCCCTTGGGCTCGGGCGGCTTCCTCGGCTCGCTGGACGGCCCACAGTTGGTCTTCTAATGCGGAGCTGAGCAGAGCCTCCTCCCAGCGCGCCCTGCGGTTCGAGACTGCCTCGTCGTGGTTTCTCTGTGTTTTGTCATCTAAGCTCGAGCATTCCCATAGTATGTGGGCCAGTGTCGCCCGTGCATCGCAAACCGTACATTTGTCCGTCAAATATAAATCAGGGTAACAGAGACGAAAGAGAACTGGGTTTGGGTATGTGTATGTTTGCAGTTGTCGCCACGCAACTGCCTGTTTTTTATTTAATCTGTTGTGTGGCGGTGGGTATTTGCGCCTTCCTAGCTTGTAGTGCTGTGTAATTTCATTGTAGCTAGTCATGCATTCCTCCCACTCCCACTCTTCCCCGCGTAGAACTTCGGTCGAGGCGGCGTCAGTGTTCGCAACGGCTCGGTTCGTGAGATCTCGAGCCGCCGCGTGCGCCGCCTCGTTGCCGGCCAGCGGGGTTTGTGTGTGTGCGGGGGGTCCATATAACGAAAGTGTCATTTTTGTTCCGAATTTTTTTCTCGTGATTCGTTAGGATTTGTAGCGCCTCTCGGGAGACACGGCCGTTAGCATAGTTACGTATCGCCGCTTGCGAGTCGCTAATCACTACTTCGGCCTCGGTGGTGGCCACCGCGAGGGCGATGGCCACCTCCTCAGCCGTCTCGATGAGTGGGGTTTGCACCGTAACGCTCGTCTTGCATGTGCCTTCGCAGTCTACCACCGCGGCCACGTAACCACACCTGCGCGCGTATCTGGCCGCGTCCACGAATACTGCTTCCTTGCAATTTCCGAATTTCTTCTGCAAGTCCCGCGCCCTCTGATTTCTTCTACCGGTATGATGTTTCCGGGTGCATGTTTTTGGGCAACGGCGGAACAACTATGCCTTCTCTCACTGTCGCGGGTACATCTGCTTTTTCCCCTTGCTGCGTGTGATAGCCTATGCCTAACTTTTCGAGGATGTACCGGCCCGTTGTCGTCTTTGAAAGTCGTTCGTACTGTGCTATGTCGTGCGCTTCTATCAATTCGTCCAGCTTGTTGTGCAATCCGAGTTCTAATAATTTCACCGTGCTTGTGGTCATGGGTAATCCCAAGGCTTGCTTATAAACTTTCCTGATTAAGCAATCTAATTTTGACTTCTCAGCGACCTGCCACTTTAAGTAAGAGGCAACGTACGTTATTCTGCTAAGGACGAAGGCTTGCACAAGCCTAATCGTGTTGCCTTCTTTCATACCACTATGTCTGTTTGTAATTCGTTTTAGCAGCCTGATTGTCTGATTTACCGCGTTTTCCAATTTGCGTATGGTTTCGCCGTTGTGCCCATTAGCTGCAAGATGCAAGCCTAACACGCGTATGACGTCTACTCTGGGAATTGCGTGGCCTTCCGAAGTTGTCAGCCGGATCTCTCCCTCTGCGTTATTTCCGTTTTGTCCGCTGTCTCTGGGCTTTCGACCTCTGCGCGTAGGTTTGTAAACTAGCAGCTCCGATTTCTCAGCGGAGCAGGTGAGGCCTGTGCCCTCTAAGAAACTTTGAACCGTGTTGATGGCTCTCTGTAGTGTGTGTTGTATCTGGCCGTCGCATCCTTGAGTTACCCACATAGTGATGTCGTCTGCGTACAGACTGTGGCAAAGCCCTTCAATCTCCTCCAGTTTAGCAGGTAGCCCTACGAGTGCGAGGTTAAAGAGCAAGGGCGAAATCACCGAGCCCTGAGGGGTGCCGGCGCTGCCCATCTCAATCTCTCCGGACTCTAGATCTCCCAGCGTAACCCTCGCTGTCCTGTCCGTGAGAAAATCGCGCACGTAGTCGTACGTCCGTTTACCGAGCCCTAGTTCTATTATTCGGGTCAGTATAGTTGAATGCTTGACGTTGTCAAATGCCTTCTTGATATCTAGGCCCAATATTGCTTTGGTGGATGTGGTTGTGCTGTCTATTATCTGGTGCTTTATTTGTAGCATGGCGTCCTGCGTGGAGAGGTTCCTCCTGAAACCCAGCATGGTGTGAGGAATCAGGTCATGGTCCTCGAGAAAGTTGGTTAGCCTCGCGAGGACCACGTGCTCCATGACCTTACCAACGCAGGACGTCAGCGATATCGGCCTGAGATTTTCCAGCTGTAGGCGCTTTCCCGGTTTTGGTATCATAACTATGCGGGCGGTTTTCCACTGTCGTGGAATGCATCCCTTTTCCCAGCATTCGTTAACGAAATTCGCGAGGTGGCTCTATCGATGTGTCATCTAAATTTCTAAGCGTTTTGTTTGTAACCTCGTCCGGTCCGGGTGCCGACTTTGTGTTGAGTCTGTGCAACACCGCGCGTATTTCAGCAATGCTGAACGGTCTATCTAAGCTTTCGTTCACAACGCCTTTGTATTCAGAGTGGGCCACGGGTCTAGCCTGACTAGTGTATCTCAGTTTGAGCTCGTGCAAGAGTTCGTCGTTGGTCCCTTTGTATTCGTTTATTTTATCTTATTGACCTTTTGCCGATGTGCCGTTTTGGTCTCCTCTGGGTCCAGTAGGAACCTGAGGAGATTCCACGCCTTGGTGAACCCTACCCGACTATCCATGCTGTTACACGTCTCTTCCCACTGCGACTTGCAAAGCTGTAACGCGTATTCCTCGATGTCTCTATTTAGTTTAGCTATTCTCCTACGTAAAGTCCTATTGTGTCGTTGTACTTTCAATCGGGCTTGTAAGCTACGTTTAGCCTCCCACATATGCAGAAGCTTACTATCTAGGACCTGAAGGTTCGCCTCGGGCGGGACCTCGTGGTAAAGATCAAAATCCTGCGCTTAATGCAGCTCTACTACCGTGAAACCTGGGGAAGTGGGTAGCACGGGCAACCCAGCGACACCCGTGGTGATCGCACACTTGCCGAGGCGGTGGCGCCCTCTCTTGCAGCGCGTGGGTATCAAACGGATCTTTCAGCAGCATCTTTCGTGATTTCACGTAGTTTATTGCGGTTAATTCTTGGTTATTTCTGAAGTTCATATTATTTTAGACCTTGTCAGTTTGTTTTGCGCCAGTTCGAGCATTGTTAGCCTTGTTTTATAGGCCTGTATTAACCATGGCGTAACCATTCGATGTGAGACAAGCCGGGCCAAGCACTCTAAGAAATAAAGGAGGGAGAGGGGTATCGAGGTTGCTCTTTTAGAGGCGTAACTAACCTGCCACAGCCATTCCTCCCTTTTTGGGGTAACTTCGAAGGGACGAGCTGTTACTCCCCGTCGCAGTTAATCCTTAACAGTTGCTCCTTCCCGATACTCCTCAAGGGAGCAACAGTTACTTTTTGCGCAAAACAAATTTCTTGGTTGACTTAACCAACATTTTGGGGTTTGTACAGGAATGTGATTAGATGTGCAATCGATATACAGACATCAGATTCAGAAGTAGATTTCAGGAAATTTACAGCAAACACACGGGATTCGAACTAGCGACCACTGAGAGAGCATGCGCGTACACTAACCACTACACCACGCTACTCCACTGCACTGTCTGGAAGGAGACGGGGTTACGTAGGTACCGATAGGTCGTTTGCAGACGGCGTGAACATTTCTGTTGTTACTCCGAAAAAGGGCACCCTCCTCCCTTCAAGGGAGGAAAGAACCCTTGTTGCCGTGCTGTGTGCAAACTCTTGCACACAGTTCGTCCCTTGTGGGAGAAAAGCGCCCTTTTTGGGTTAACTGTGCAGTTACTGCCGAAAACTTTTTAGAGTGTGTGCTACGCACTTAAAGGGGCCATGACACAGTCACCCAACAATTTGTAGTTTTCAGCGAAAATTAAAAGTAGAGGGTCTATTACATCTATACAGATATGAAAAGTTGGCCGTAAAAGAATATTTCAGTGCAAAACAGAACCTACATGTCGCCGGCTGTAAATCCCGCCCACCGCCGGCGACCGGAATACTGCCATGGCGCCTGTGACGTCACGTGCAGCAGGGAGTGCTGCCGTCGTCTTCTACCAGAGTTTCAGCCGCTGCAAATCGTTCAAGTTCAGTGCGAAGCAGAACAAAGCTCGAATATCTCGATTTCAAGCGCTCCAAACCACATAACAATATCGTACGCCGGAATGCAGACGCTCGCACAGTCAGCTGCTTGTTACGTCACGGCTCGCAAGTGCGCCAGTGTTGCCCGACTTTCAGGCCGCTCGCGTGTTTGTAAAAATATTCAATTATAAATGAAGTGCTCATCCCAATGCGCTAAAATATGTCTAGCTTATTCGTGAATGTTCCAGGATTAAGCCACATAACACAGATTCTGGTCTAAAATTGGGTGTCATGGCCCCTTTCAAAAAATTTATGGCAGCTTCGCACTAGTGGGCCTGAAGGAAGTGCGGAGCTGGGCAGCCTCCTTTGTTTCTCTTCGGTTTTCTCTTTCTTTCTTTCTTCCTTTCTTTCTTTCTTTTTCTCCTTTTCGTTTTTTCTATCTTTTTTTTCCTTTTTATTTCTATTTATTTCTTCCTCTGTCTTTATCTATTCGTCTCTCTTTCTTGCTTTTTCTATTTTTCTTCCTATTTTTTCCCTTTCTCTCTCTCTATTCCGCGCTAGCTTCCTCTGTTTTTCTCTCTCTCTCTCTTTTTATATGTGCGTCTGCTTGCGTTACACCAAGCGCACTACTTGTTTATTTTGCTGATGATGATACGCGATCATCATAAAGGCGCTCGAAAAACAAGAAGACTTCTCCTTGGCTCAAGCGGGCGCTTAATATGCTACACATGGAGCGTTACGCCAAGCGACGACGATAGCATACTACAGCACACGACAGCATACGAGCCCGGCCCCCTAAAGTGTTCCGCACTTAAAACGGCATCACAAATGGACTGTGATGAGGCGCTTTGCCGGCACATGCACGGGTGGTTGCTCGCTTTGAGAACATGTTGCCTCTGTATAGTTGGGCAGTGCACAGAACACAGGCGCTAAGAAGATCCACCACTAGTTTTATACCGCAGCCATGCAATTGCGTTATGTTTGCACTCGATAACGTGCGGGTCTAATTTTTCACACCGAGCTAACCACATTCTCTTTCACTCTCTGTAGAGAAGATGTCACATTTGGAAGCGGCCACAAGTACGTGACTGGTAGAGCAAAGCACCGGAAGCTGTGGGAGTTCACGTGTCATAAACGTTGCTTGCTTGCTTGGTCATGGTGACGACGTCGTATTTACACATCCCTGGAACTGGCCAAGGATCGGGTGACTGAGATAAGGTAAATGTTCAGAAATGGTGCAAAGAGATTGAAGAAGAAATCTGAGATAGCCCATATCAATAAAGTAAATCAATATAAAGCACACTGGATAAAATGTTCGCAAAGGACAAGCAAGCTGTGAACTTGGAATTCCGCTAAATAATTGCATTGATATTTGGAAAAGTATTTGTTTTGGTCCAACTGGTTCGGCTCCGCTTTACAAAAGTATCCCTGATGCCATCAACATGGTTACCTTCAAACACCCATGGCACGTAACTTCAATACTTTAATTCACATCTATTTATGTCATTGCTTCACTGCACTTAAAAAACAACAGATAATGTCCCTATGCTTTCCTTGGCTTAATTGTGTGGCGCACTTCTTTAGTTGTGTTTAACAAAGAAACGAGCCTCTAGTGCAATTCCTTTCGTACGTTCTTTCACGACAATGTTTCTCAGGCATCACAGGACGCCCAGCAACGTAGCGGTGTCTTGCAACGAGAAGCGATTCCAGCAAGCGAAGCGACAGGGCGTGTCCACACACGCTCGTGCTGTAGGCATGATCGCAACAATACGGCCGTCCTCTTTGTTACTTTACTCAAGAATGACCCCGCATTGCGCTTCGGCGTTTCAGCAGGGGGCGGTTATAACACATATAAAAATATTTCTTCATTTCGACAACATATCTTCTGACAGCTCATTCCATTTTGCTACAAACTTCGCAAAAAAGGAATTAGCGAACATGCATGTCCTGTGTCGGCATTCACGAATTTTGAGTTTATGATCATTACGTTTACAAAGATAAAAAGGTGTTTTCAAGTAAGTTTCCTTGTTAATGCCAGCCTTGTTGTAATACATCTAAAAAACAATTTCAGCCTTAACTTTCTTCGGCGTGAAGACAACCATTCCCAATTAAATTCTCGTTTCAACACTGTGACACTGTCTCTTCTACGGTACCTGCCGACGACATACCTGGCAGCTCTGTTTTACAGCGAAAGCTGTATATGGCTAGGAGAAACGAAAAACCACTCGGCATCTGTGTCACGAGCGGTCTCCATTGGCTGTGCTATCAGTTACGTCGTTCTGAGCGTCGTACCAAAGCTAGCGCGCCATTGGCGCGCGAGCTTGGGTACGACGCTTGCAAGGTCAAACGCTTGCAGCCACAGGCGCGCCCTCTGGCGCGCCGAAGAAACGGCGTTTCGTACAGAACAGCGTCGACGTGATTGCGGGAGCGCGTTAGCCGGGGCGAACGCCCGCTTTGGGCGAGAGTTTCTCCAGCGGCACTTTGGCTTCGGCTGCGACGTCTGTGACCGCCTGTGGTTCGACCACAACCTGGCAACGATAATTGTGGAAGGCTTCCGTGCAGCGTCGGGTTGAACCCACTGCTAAACACCGGGGCCACACATTTGAGCTTCGCTGGTTAACCATTTGTACGGAGTGCTTGGGCGGGGATTTTTTATGAGAGCTGTGATATGTTTCTGCCAGAGATGTGAGAATGGCTTTCGATGGGTCCCATAGGGGGGCAGGCATACTCTAATATCTGTCATACACATGAAGTAAACGCATTCCATTTTAATTCAATCTCGCGACATCTTAGGTTTTGCTGAACAAAATTCAGCGCACGTCCAGCTTTACCAACTATCTTACAGATATGCGTGTTCCATGAACAATCAGCAGAAAACAAGACGCCTAAGCACTCAGAAACATCAACTGCGGTAACCAACTGCCTGTTAATACAGTATTTATTTATCAATGGTTTTTGCTTTTTAGCGAAACACACATGATTGCACTTTTTAAAAAGCGTTTAAACACATGTTACATGTGTAAAGCGTTTTAACATAGTCCGTCCCTCCTTCCCGCGTCCCACACCACCACAGCGCATGCGTGTCTCCTCCCCCCTCTCTCTTTCCTCTCCTACGCTCACCCCCCTTTCTCTCCTCTAGGAATACTCTACTCTACGGAGCGGCGCCCGCGTCCTACACCCCAACAGTGCACGCGCGTCCCCTCTCTCTCCTCTCCTAAGCTCACCCCCCTTTCTCTCCTCTAGGAATCCTCTACTCCACGGAGCGGCCCCCCGCGTCCCACACCCCGACAGCAGACGCGCGTCCCTTCCCCCCTATCTCTCCTCTCCTACGCTCATCCCCTTTCTCTACTCTAGGAATCGTCTACTCTACGGAGCGGCGACCGCGTCGGACATCCCCCCCAGCGCATGCGCGTCTTCTCCCCCCTCTCTCCTACGCTCACCCCATTTCTGTACTCTAGGAATCCTCTACTCTACGGAGCGGCTCCCGCGTCCCACAGCGCATACGCGTCCCCTCTCTCTCTCCTCTCCTACGGTTCTCTCCTCTAGGAATCCTCTACGGAGCGGCGCGCGACAGGTGGTGCGACAATTGCATACTCCGCTGGGGGGCACCACGGTAGTTGCGCGGTATAAAAATGACGGAGCGCGCCTCATTCTCTCTCCTGTGCAGCGCCGCGATGAGAGCCCGGGCCGCTGCCGCGAAACGAGAGGGCGACGTTTCTCCCGCTCAAGCTAACCATCTCGCCGCTGCTTCGCATCCACACATGGCTTCCTTTAGCGGGAGATGGGGAATTTTTTTCTTTCTTGTGGATAACAACACATACAATAGAAACCTTGAACTCTTGGTGTGTGACAGTTGCAGCTCAAAAAGCAGAAACAACGGATGGTTTGGGCTTTGAAGAGTTAGTGTCTTCTCGCCGTATTCCCTTCTATGTAACAGCTCAGAGCTTCTAACGATGGGAATTGCTGCAACCCCATCCTTCTTTATAGAGAGAGAGAGAGAGAGAAACGAAGGAGAAAGGCAGGGAGGTCGCTGTCAAACTGGCGGCTGCAGAAAAAGAACTGTGGGACTCACCAGCAAATGTGCTGCCGAACGTTTTAGCGATGTGGCAATAAAGAGACAACCGAAAAGTCAGAGATGGGATGATTTATTGAATAGAAGCGATGAAAAAAAAAACAAAAAATACGATCTCCGAGTAACTATAGAAATGTAAAGATAAAATTAAGTGGGAAGCATATGATAACTCAAAGGGACTTAATTGTTTGAAGCGAGGTCCCGTTGCCTCGGAACACGTATTTCTGAAGCGAGAGTCAGTAGAGGAGACTGTGTTGACATGCTGTGGGAAAGATAGGTGAATTATGTAAAAGAACGTAGTTGAGCTAGTTGGTAGATTATTTCCAAAAAAATTAATTAGAGCACAAACACTCGATACGTTCACAAACACACGCACACACCCAGGCACCAAACACTTACAGCGCTGTATGTGTTTGGTGCCTGGGTGTGTGGGTGTGCGTGTGTTTGCGTTCTAATTCACTTTTTTAAATGCGAATGCATTTCATAGTCGGGCTATGTCAGGCATCTGGCGTCGTGCGGCGTTAGCGTTGTCCGCGGCAGGTGTTATCTCTCCGCTCTCACTCCCTCTCTCATAGCAACAGCTGCGGGCGCGCGCGCTTATCCTCGCCCCTAGCAGGTGGTGCGGGCGGAGTAGCGGAGAGTGAGTGGAGAGGAGGAGCGCGCTCTGACGCGTGAGGCCGCTCGCATCGCGGGAGCTCGGCGGAGCTATATATGAAAAAAAAGTGTTTAAAAATAAAAATAAAAAAAATAAAAAAAAATTTAAAAAACACAAAAAAAAAACGCAAAAAAAAACAGACGCTGCGCCGTGCTCCCGACCGGGCTGCAGGAATTAGGCGCCTTTTCCTTCTTCGAACCACAACCACCATATATAAATGGAGTGAAGCGCGCGCGAAATGCATTCGCATTTCCTCACGATTCCCTTCGGGGAGGTGGGGGGCATTTTTAAATGCGAATGCATTTCATAGTCGGGCTATGTCAGGCATCCGGCGTCGTGCGGCGTTGGCGTTGTCCGCGGCGAGAGTGTAGTAGCGGAGAGTGAGTGGAGAGGAGGAGCACGCTCTGGTGCGTGAGGGCGCTCGCATCGCGGGAGCTCGGTGGAGCTATATATGAAAAAAAAAATTTTAAAAAAATTTAAAAAAAAGATTTCAAAAAAAATTATAAAAAATAGAAAAAAAATTTAAGAATTAAAAAAAATTTAAAAAAATAAGAAATAAGAAATCAGAAAAAAAAGCAAAAAAAAAAGGCGCTGTGCCGTGCTCCCGACCGGGCTGCAGAAATTAGGCGCCTTTTCCTTTTCGAACCACAACCACCATATATAAATGGAGTGAAGCGCGCGCGAAATGCATTCGCATTTCCTCACGATTCCCCTTCGGGGAGGTGGGGGGCATTTTATTTGCAAGTAGGGGTATTACGAAGGTTCGTTATGGTGAAACACGGTTAAAAAAACAACGAAATAACATGAAGGCAAGTTTACTCTAGCGCAAAGCGCAGACAGACACGAATTCATGATTTATTTACAATTAATTCGCGAGACAAGGAGTTAAGCAGAATTCGAAAATGGTATTTGGGTGGCTCACAAGCCACAGCCCCATAACAAAGGAGACACTCACAGCATTCATGCATCCACCCATTCACGCTATTTCTCTGTCGCTTAAACAGAGTGGTATATATAGCACTGGTGTGCACGTTTCACGCTTCTAAAACACTTACCGCAGAAAGTTTGTGATATATAGCATTTAAAGCGAGTAGATTTCTTTCTCTCACTCGTTGTTGTCGTAGGTTGACAGGCGACGCTCTAGTTGTACAGTGTAATTTGGCCATCACCAAATTGTGTATAGTGCACATGAAAATGAAAGACAGCCTTATAACATTGCTGAAGGGACAACTTCTGCATAAGTTCGAATTCTCCTGCCGCTCAGTAATAAAAAGCATAATTGTGTTGAACCAGCGAACACTAATTTTTCAAAACGTACGAACGGCAGTACAAGCCGCTAACGTAGCACCTTTTGCTCTGAGTTCATGTCAGTTTTGTGACCGCGCAATTCTCAGTAGAAACACGATGTTCCAACAAGCTATAAACAAAGTGTTAGTTCACCAATGTGGTAATCTGGGCACGTTGGTAGTCCATGTTTATGAACGGTAAAAGCGCACTGAAGACGAACACAGATCGTAGGAAGACACACGCACACACATAGCGCAATGTGTGTGCTCTATGTTCGCTATGTGTGGGTTCCTTCGTTTTGTATTGGTCTTCAGTGCACTTTTACCGTTCATAAAGTGCTACTGTTCTACCGATGTACTGAATAGGGAAAATACGTTTCGCGTGGACTCCTAGCTTTACTATAAATGGGCATCAAGCCCCAGAAAAGGTACAGGTAGCGATGAGTCATATGAAAAGGCCGTGTGATCAATATTATTCCAAAGCTAAGGCAACCTCCCTTTGTAATTAACGCGCCCCCCCCTCACAGTATCTGTGCGCACACTCCGAAAATAGCAGGATGATTTAGTAGACATTAGAGGATTATTTTTTACGGCCCTGGATCTTTTTTGCGCTGCGTATTTTCTGGTGGGTGTTCTTGCCTTCTGTCATACCTATAATTCATTATATCTCGCTTCTGTGCGAGAGCTGTTCACATCAAGTGTCGTTTGTACGACGAACATGAGGATCGCGTCGCTGGCCCTTCGAGTGACGACAGCCATTCATCGCCTGAGGGTCATGGCCTTAAGACAAGGTGGCAGCTGTCGAAAGGCATCTAAACATTACGTTGATGCAGGCACAACATCATTATAGCACCGCATATACATTGGCCAGCCATGTTAAATCGCCTCCTCGTCGCACTTAGCTTGCGCGGCTAACGAACCTGACGCGCGACAGCCCACCATTCGAATAACTGACGGGAGGATGCGTGAACGGCTCTCCGCGACAACATGTTTCTGTGTTCGACGCTAGGTTTGTTGTAGTTGCCTTCGACACGTGATAGCAACAGAAAGCCCGAAACATATGCATGCTCACAGGGCGTGACTTAAAGGCACGTGCTGTATAGCCTCCTTGATCACGCGTTTAACTCCAGCTGCTTTCCCTGATGTTTATTTATTTATTTATTTATTTATTTATTTATTTATTTATTTATTTGGATACCCGCAAGGCCCACAGGGGGCTACAGACGGAGTGTTTTACGTGATAACTTTAGCAGTAAAATAGAACAAAATACACAAAAATCAAGTGTATGTTGTGAAGACTCCTACAGAGATTAGACAATGCAGTAATATCGGGGCTGGCATGCTTGCCGTGAGTCTCCTGTGGCATTTGTATGTCACGCTTATTCTGCATAAAAAGATAACTATCCCCCCTTAACTCCGTCTCAAAGCCAGCAAACGACAGACCTGTCACACAATATGGTGGCAAGAGTACTGGAAGCGGTCACTCGAGTGTATAAACTGTTCACATTAGAATCCCAAATTGCAAGGTTTTGCACGGTGCAAGGTCGTCGCCTAATTAGCCTGTCCAGTATAATTTTAGGTGCATGCGGAACAGTCAACTTCGGCGCATGAAACAGCTCAGCATCATCGCTCGAGTTTAGCTGCTCAATAATGCTCAAGAAAATTATTCTCACCTAGATTATTCCCTTTCTCATCCAGGCCGACCTCTCCTCCTTCTTGCCATTAAACATCTTCTTCTTCTCATGATCCATCACCAAGAACCAGTCCACAGCATGGGCTCTACATGCATTATGCTCTTCGCGACACACTATGTCCCTCGATCAAGGGACTGCTCTGTTAAATGCAAAGGATACCTTGTTGGGCGCAAGAACAAAAATATTTTAACCCCAGGGGGGTCTTTCTAGGCGCAATAATAAGCAATCTCTTGACACATGTACATTTTAGGGTATTAAATTAGTGCGCAAGATACTTCTCTAGTTTTCCTTTTTTTTTATGCAACTAAGGCGAACAAAGTACAAAGCTGTGTTGATGCCGTAGTGGCTACTCTGACGTGGCAGTCATGAGAAAATTTCTCAATTACGGAAGCATATGCGTGGTTCCAGGCCCATGCTTAAACCACCGCTGTGTGCCCCGCATGATGCAGTTGATACGAAAGATGGCACAGCTCATCGAATGCGAAAAAGTACGCATTATTGTTCTGGAACATATATATTGATAGTGTTACATTTACAATTACAGCGAGTTAGGCTGGATCATTACGCAGCATTGTTATGTAGATTTGGCGAGTACATACCAACGAGTTCCCTCAGAAACGCTAAATTGAAGGTATTTTCAGCTACACTGGTATGCCTAGGTAATTGCCTTCTTTGTATAAAATATCAAACTCGTGTCCTCACTCGGCAGCCAGGTTCTTCCACGTCTCGTGCGCAACGGGCACAGAGTAACATGGCCTGAGCGCTGTAAATCACGCGCGAACTTCTGCACGCCATCTTTTACGAGTTTCCGCACCTTCCCCAGCCAACACAAGCGGCGATCAGAAGCGGTCACGAGTACACGACGGACAACCGCTGTCACTGCGACGGCTCGATATGCAACAGCCCCACATACGGTGAACGAAGGCGTCTTTTACATCACGAATTTATTCGAATCAGATTGAGATCCAGTGTACATCGGAAAGTATCTATTTTACGACAGCTCAGAGCAGCAATGACATAATGCTGTATAGCACAACGAAGGAGTTCCAGGATTTTGCGTATGCCAGCGGTCATCAGGACTGCCGGCTTATCAATTCTTTCACGCGCCTGCGTCTTCAAACATTGAACAAATCTTCCTTTCTGGACAGTACACACACCACCTCGGAGTGAATTATTCGACATGAAGGCTACTAAAAAGAAGGAGAAGCATAATATTCAAAAGCTGTGAATGGTTGCATGCGTTCAACTGAACAGGCTCAAGCTACCTTCGTTAATGGATGGACGTATTCCTCACCGCTACACAGCGTTGGACGTTGCAATTCGAGAAGAACGTGACATCTAAGTTCACGAAACTGGACATCATAGAATACTATTCAAGGCCTACAGTGCTTTCGGCAGATATGAACTATCCTCTCAACAAAGTCCATGAAGGCCCTCGAAAGGAAACTCTAATCCGAGAGGACGCCTAATATTCTAGAGCGTTCATGGAACCGCCCGTAGACTGGATTGTGCTTCCTTGTAGCACTGTTTCCTACCAGACGCCAGCCGCCGCCGCCGCCATTGGAGTCTTATCACTGCGGCGGAGTATTCGAAAGCGAGTTTTTGGCAAGCAACGCCGGCAGTGGTGCCAACGGTGCAAGGACCGAGTCCAGCAATGGCCGCCTTCCTGAAAGCCATCTGTCACATTGACTTCTGTGGTGGTCCTCCTGTTCGCCGTCTACTGGGCCTGGGACGGAGACATCTCGTGGTGAGTCCATGAACTATAACTGTACATAGTAAGGTTCCACGGGAAAGCGACCTCCATGTCACGGTCTAAGGCAACAAAACGAAAACCACAGGCTTTGCATCCGAGATTTTATACTTGCACACAGAGCAGCTTAAACCAGTCCTATCAACTGTTACCACATGAGCAGATGGACGTTTACTATAACGCACAACAACGGTATCCGTTTTGTGCGATATGAAGACATATTGTACGCTACATCAGCATCCCAGTCGGTGATTGGGTGGAGACAAACAGAAGGCAAATCAACGACCATGAAGTAACAAGCACAGACCGGTCTCGCTACATTTGCCGAGTGCAAAGTAATGATCCAAGTATAATCGTGCCTTAATAATTAACTTCAAACACGTTTTCGTTCAAGCTTTTCCAGTTAAGGTTTATCTTATATACAATGCAACAGCAGAAGTTCAATAATGAAATATTTATTATTCTGTTAGTGCATTTCTAATTGCACCTCAACACCAAAATTTAGTCCGAATCTCGGCAGCGGTATAACCGAAATTGGCATGCTAGACTTGGTATGTGAAAGGGGGGCAATATGACCCGTTCAACAGTAGCTGATCTCCATACCCTTCGCGTATTTTACCTTAGACGACTGCAATAAGCTGCGAACAGGTTGGTGTTTTTTAACTATATGGTAAACAGCAGGCACTAAGCCGAATTTGTATTTACACGTTTTCTATTGTTTGTGAAAAAAGGTCTCGTGCTATGGAACAGTATGTGACAATGAAATGTTTACTCTACGTGGCAACGTAAGGAACCATGGCTATAAAACACATGTCGCTGCGCCGTATTTGAACGCCAGAAATACCAGCAGTGCAATGCCACAAAGCAACACCACACTTACTGGGCGTTCGGATATAAATCAAACCGAAGCATGGCATGCCAACGAAGTTGCCTTAACATCTTCACGTCCCGAAAAAGAAATTAACTCAAGTACAAACTCTTCTGCTGTACATGCCAAAGCTGCAATACTGGGAAGCACAACGTGCTGGTGGCATCCTAGTAAAGTACCGGCCACCTCACTTCACGAGTGTTTCTGCGTTTCGCCTGCATCAAAACACGACTGCCGCGACTGAACAGGTAGTGAATGTGACAACATTGCTGCTAAGCCACCGCGGTGTTTGAGTTTCAATAATAACGGGGTTACCCGTAGGGCCACGGGCTCATGCATGTTATATCAGTTTACCCTGCTCCTTAGCCACCAAAAGGGCATACTTGTGTTCCAAGCTACTCAGTTGACACACGGTAAAAGCGTTGTTCGTGTCTTTTTTTGTTTCTTTTGCCATCAGACCACTTGTAGTTATTCTGCTCGTGCCGCACGCGCAAACCACGAAACAAATTTTACACTCGGCAAACACCACCCACGCTTTCGCCGTCTTGTTCCTCATTGTCTGGTCCCTCTCTGTCGCTTACCCAGCCGTAGAGTTTCTTTGTTTAGAACAGGAGCGGATGCGCCCCAAGGACCTGCAGGAAGAGGCTGCGGAAGACGTGCCGCGTGCACCACAGCGAGAAGCCGTTTGTGTCTCGGGGACCAAGATAGACCACGCCGCCGCACACCCTTTCTGGAACTGCGCCAGTCGGTCGGTGGTGCGAGTGGTGGCTGTAGTGGGAGCCCGGCGTGGAGTGGTGTCTATCTCTCTCTCTTTTTTTTTCGTCTACAGCCACGACGAGCGCGCAATCCGGGAATAGTACACGAGAGCAGTGAGCTCTTCAGGAGTATGAAGATGCCCGGCAAGGACTTGGCAAGGGCGCCCGACTCTCCCGTCAGCTGCTGCTTCTGCTGTCCCCTTCTCTGAGCAATGACCCCGCCGGTGGAACGTCCGCTACGCGTCGCGCATTGACAACTACCGAGACCATATAATTGCTGGACTGGTTATTGAACGGTGGGGTGGTGTTTGGAAAAACCGTATTAAAAAAGTCGCTTTGCGACGACAGCCAAGAAACTAGCGAGGCTTCGCCGCGTCGTAGGCTGGTGTTTCACCTCTAGCACATTTTACGCAATAGGTGTAGTGCTCGTCGTAGAGGCTTGTTTAACAGTCAATGTGCCTCCTTGCCTATTTGCCAATTAAGATGCCAGCATTGCATTAGGTTTGTTTGCCATAGAGGCGAGGACGCGTGGTGATTTTACCGGATCTTTCACTTGAATAGCCAATAACATTATCTAAAAAATGCAACAGCAGTTACAATAAAAAGCATTCGTTCATAATGCATATAAATACGTTGCAATCAAATTTATGTTTGTCATGTACTTAAAGACAACTCATCATTTTTTGCCGTGCAAGTTACTTAGGTGTGTCTGTGTTAAGTGCCTTGGCGTTGCTATAGTCGCTGATGTCACAAACTAACACCGACTTGATTAACGACAAATTTAGTCGAAATATGACTATTGATGTCCGACGATTGACGACGTCATAATTACCCGTACTTTACTCTACACAACTTTTTATACCCCTGACACACAGGCACCATAAAGTCCTTCAGACTAGGGGAAATCTTCCGGAAAGGCGTTCGGGCACAGTGACACACGGCAAAGGAGTAACTCCTTTTCGGCAAAGATCCTTTTCGGAAAAGCAAATCCAGCATCTACTTTCTGGGCAGGAAGGGAGTACTCTCGCATGCAGTGTGCATAATTTATCAATATAAGAAAACGTTTTGCAACACTGCGGTGCTCTGTGAGTATTTTTTTGCGCTGTGAAAATACTTTCATTTTCAGCAGTAATGCGATTTGTTGAGAACTGAAGGTTTATACTCTACCTATACTCTCAAACGCCCGCATCACGTCTCTAGCACCGCTATGTTAGTGTTGGCAGTGGCAGTTGCCGATGTCCGTGACGTAGGAACAATAGAGTCGGCTCAGTCGGTGCCGTGATCCAACTCCCAGAAAATTTGCGTGTCCAGTGTACCGAAAAGGCAACCTCCATGGGCGCTTATGAAGCTTTGGGAGGACCACTTGGACGCTCTGCGAGGGCATAAGCACAAAGGTGGGGTGCACCAAGTGAATTGCCGAGAGTCTCACCGACGCCTCGCATATCGAGGAACGCGGGACTCCACGGTACCTGCGCGTTCGCGGCAAGAGACGCTCACCGGCGTCCCATACGCGGTTCGCGTCCCACAAAAACACTTGGTGAGAAGCGCAACTCTGACTGTTCATAATTGCCAGACGAATTTAAGTTACTAATGCGGCGATCTGGGCGAGTTGGTATACTAACATCTTAGGGTAAATGTGCAGCGCGGCACAGACAAAAGACAAGAAACGGACGAGACGAGCGCTGATTCTCAACTGAAAATTTTATTTCGTGCACAAACAAAAACGCGATTAAGTCACATGGTGACTGCCAGATAGACAAGAGAAGCGCGGGAACATGCCATTCAAAAATTCTATTTCTTTTTTATGTAGGGCTACCGAGGTTTGGCTGACACAACGAGTGGAATCCACGTGCATATGATATGCTTCAATAATCTCTCGGCTCGTTTGATCTTTATTTCTGTACATCACAGTAGTATCTTGAAACACGGGTTCGCATTTACATCTGCTGCAATGGGCCGCCAAATTAGGAAGTTGTAGCATTCTTTACGGCACCGTAGTGCTCTCTGAGGCGTATGTTCAAACATGAGGCGTATGTTCAAACATAATTTAAGTTGCTGCTAAAAGCGGAAAAAGAGACAGAAAATTACGAGTATGCGCATTATAAGCCGTCACACAATAAAAAAAAAAGCGTTTCCCTATCGAAAAAAAAACTGCGTTTCCAGTGTCTCCCAGTGCGTTTCAGCGCGCTGGGTGACACTGGAAACGCTGTACAGTGTGTCCCAGTGTACTCCAGTGCGCTGGGAGACACTGGGACGCATTGTACAGCGTGGCCAGTGTTTGCCCAGTGCGCTGAAACGCACTGGGACACACTGTGCAGCGTCGCCCAGTGTCTTACAGCGCGCTGGGAGGCACTGGTCACACTGTACAGTGTCTGCCCGCACACTGGGAACACCGGCGGCACATTGGAAGAAACTGGGCGAGCTCGATGGATTTTCTATAACACTTTATATTGGATCGCGAGATTTTCGAGCGTAAAATTTACCAAATATTTTCAAAATGTTTTGTCCTGTGTGCTACACATATATAGCTTTAGTTTCAGTTAGGCGACGGATGTGCTTGTAGGCTAAAGCAATCATCTGTCGAGCGCGCGTGCGCTTTCCTTGAAGTGTGCTCGAGTGTCGTCAATGTAGTTCATAAACCACGTCGAAAGAACTCATCATTCGCAACACAATATCGCAGTAGTATTAGTCTGATCATCAAGATTAACCTGCTCTAGCAGTCAGTCGTTCCCGCTCGTACCGCAGAAAGCCGCACGTCACCGGCAGCACTTAACCGCTGCAACGCCCAATCTCGGCGTTTTTAGCTTCTGATTTGTGTAATCGAAGGTCCTAATATGACCTCGCTTGGGTTAGTCAGGATCGAAACTACATTTTAGCGGTTATTAGACTCTTTGTAATGGAATATATATCCACGATCTTCACAGCGACCGTGGCTCACGAAGTGCGGCCGTAAGCCTAATGCTCGTTTCGGCTAGAGTGAACTACTGCAGATCTAGTACGCGGAACGTAAACAAGGGGACAGAAAATATGTTCAAACGAGTGACGAAAAGTACAGTGTTCAGTTAGCAGTTCAGATGCACAATGTTTGCTACGTAGGTATGACTAACCGCTTAGCGAGACAGTGCGATTGCCGCAACACTTCTGCGATTACGCTCATAAGTTTTGGTGCAAAACGTGCCAGGTAGACGTTCTGATCCAAGGCAGCCCATAACACACAAACAAACAATCTCCTGTCAGGTTGCCGGAATTAGCTATTACACGAAGAAAAAATAACCCATAGTTTGTCTTTCGAGTGTGGCGTAGTGGGTAGCGTGTCAGGCTCACCTTGAGCAGTTCGAATCTCGCGCGCTCGTTTTCTTTTTAATTTTTTTTCTTTTTTTTTGTCCCAGTACTCGTGCTTCAGCCTTAATTACGATGTGGGCATAACCAAAAATTTTAAAACAATTTAAAAGCCCGATTTTGGCCCATAACACGTGTCCCAGTGTGTAGCGCGCCAGCGTCCAGTGTGCCCCGTGCAGCGTGCCAGTGTCCCAGTATCCAGCGCCACACTGGTCCCATAATCAGGTATGGCGCTGGGAAAGTGCCACTGGGTTTTCCGATAGGGTTTTATGCTCCATTATCTCTGAATGTGATGTACACGCGCATGTTTTTTTTTAAATATTTCCAGTCTTTCGGCTTCCACAGACAGCGCCATTTTTTCTGCAGCGTTCTTCTGGGGAACCACCTAAAGCAGTAGTCCGGTGCCGTGTGTCATCGGAGCAACTCCTTTGTGCAAATGGTCCCTTTTGGCGACGAAAGAGGGGTTTACTTTAAAGTACTTTACTTTTGCCCGTGTGTCACGGGTATTAGATGCGAAGCAGCTTATGAAGGAGGCTTGTCCCCCCAGCGCCGTGTGCCGCCGCCCTAGCCAGATGACGATGACGATGCCATCATGGCACAGCACATAGATGTAGAAGAAAAAAAAACCGTTTTGTAGGGTAAACTAGGGATGGCAGCGCTGGAGAGAAAACCGCCTGAGTAACTACAGTAAGGATAAAGACGAAATAAGCAAGGATACATTTTATGATCGGAGAAGCGCGTTACTGTTTCAAGGGACATCGGGTTGTCTTAGAACACGTTGTTATAAATCGAGATAAGGTAAAGAAAAGAATTTTTTTTTATTTGCTCTGCATGCGTGCTGAAGGTAAGAAAACAACGGAGTATGTTTTAATTGAATGAGGAATTATATATTCGGTTGTTTGTTAGGGCGCTAACCTACATGAAGCCTTGGGTTTTAGGGACAACATTGGAAAGGTAAACAAGTCGACGATAGAAAAAAAGTAAAAGACGATTGCATGAATTGTGGCGGAAAAGCAGGCGGAAAGCGGGGAAAAAAAGCAGAAAAACTAAGGTTAACCTGCGATAAAGCGCCGAATGTTGGGCTGTGAATTTATTAGGTCGTTGATAAGAAGACAACATTTGTTCAGCTGGGAAAGGTGCGGGCGTAATGTGGTAATAATAATAATAATAATAATAATAATAATAATAATAATAATAATAATAATAATAATAATAATAATAATAATATCTTCAGCTTGGCGGAGCGCAGATGACAGCCCCGTTATAAAAGGGAAGCCATTTTCTTTTTTCTTCTTCTCGAAAGATTTCTGCACCTAGCGTGGTCTTGCATTGCCTCCGGAACTGGACGCGTCGCAAGCTTTCAACACATCCTGTGCCGCCTACGGGATCAGCTCACCTATGACCATGCGACGATGACATGTGATGACTTTCTTATTTGACGTCACATTGTCAGTGACGTCCCAATAACTTCATGATGACCTAAGAAATTCTGGCGAAATGCGACGCCACGAGGGCGTCATGAGGAGGCGTCGTCATATCATGACGATTTTTCTCAACAGTCACGTTAACGCCGACAATCACTTTTCCTGTTTGATGAGGCGTATGAGGTTTTCGCCTTAATAAGCCCCTCCACGCTACGAAAAAAATGGAAGACGACAAAGGTGAAAAAAAAGATCCCCGAGAAAAAAACAACAAGGGCTAGCACAAGGATGTGTGACGTATTATCTTTTGTCTTTGTCCTGTGCTGGTTACATGTGAATTAAGACAATTCCAATTTTATTCAAAGAAATATTTACACTGTAAACGCAAACTAGCCGAATTGGGCGTTTTAAGGGCTTAATACTACCTTCATTTGGGACCGTACTCCCTTAGGGGGTATTAAGATCGGTGTAATAAAGTTCTGCGTCCTCAATTTTACTTCCTTGAGAAATTATGGGGATAAAAGGTGGAAGAAAGGAGGTAAATTCACGATCTGACGTCCATTTTGTCAAATGGAGTTCAAGGACTAAAAACTCCTATTTCACTTTCTCGGGCATATCTTCCCTTTATTTTATCCGAAGCTATAGTGCCTTCACTGCTGGTGTGCATGTATGCAACTGCGCGGGTGAAAGAAGTGTTTCTCAAAGTGCTTAATAAATTCATGAACGTGCTAATCAACGATTTCTTCGTCTCGTCGACTGATGCACATCGTTGTACGGAATGCACACTACCGCTGGGCTCGGTTTCACGATGCATTTCGACCGACAGAATGACTTCGCTTATGTTGTTTTACCATCAAATCGAAGTTAAACTAAAAGTAGGAGCGTGTACACCCTCGATGTGGCCTATCGGCACCGCATGCACACTCAGTATACCCTTTTGGATGACGAATTGGGCACAGGCGGCGTGCCGCAACGCACGGAATAAGATCCGGTGTTGAAAAAACCCGGCGAAAAATAAGAAAAAAGAGAAACTAAAGAAAAAACGCGACTCTCCTCAAGCGGCTACTCTGAAAGGGACGAAGCGCCTTTGACCTTCGAACGGCGGCGATAAGAGCGGAACAACCATCGCACGCATGCGCGCGCGGAGGGGAAAAAAGAAAGCAAAAAGAAAGAAACGCGAGAAGAGAAACGCGAGAAGTTCCGAAATGACAGCGGATGCTACCGCAGGCTGGCACCAGCGGCGTGCGTGAGTGATAGCGAAGCGAAGCCGTCATGGGATAACGTCGGTTTTGTGAAGGACGCCTTTCAACTACCCTGCTATGCGTCGATCATGTGTGCACATTTCATGCCGGCAGCCTCACTGTGTTCTCGTCGCGGGACGTGAAATGTGTGGTTTGACGACAGTGCAACATGCACTGCGTGTGCAATGGTGTGGCAATGGCCCGGTGACTCAAGCGAGCAGCAGCTGATGGGCGCACCGCGGTCGCGGCACATTCAGGAACACAAATGGTACGTAATACTTATGTTTCCTCTGTTTGCGCGACCTTGTCGCTTGGGCAGCAGTAGGTGCTGTTCTGCACATTGCGTAGCGTCAAAAATGCAATGAAAAGCGAAAAAAGAAAGGCCATTAAGCTCACATAACAACGATGTGTGATACGTGTTTCGAATTGGCTGACCGCTTGGCGTGGCCAGCTAATTCAAGCGAGTGCGCCTTAAAACTGAATGTTTGTACGACATAATTTCCTTGCTTGCGATAAAGCATGAATGAAGCAGTGCTTCCAGGGAGTATACACTTAAGCAACAACAAAAAAAAGACAGCTGTTATCACGCTGTCATGTGGTAAAACGTGCATTAAGGCCAGATTTGTTTTCTATTTATTCTGTTCTCATGCGCAGATTATGAGCAAGTAAGAATACTTTTTGACGACAATTTTGCATTGGGCACTTTGTCCGTCTCCTACACAAAAAGTTAAATTGCATATCAAGGCGCATTGACATCATGAGCTTGTATACATTTAGCTAGAAAGAATAAGTCATGTTAATGGCACATTATGATGGCCATATGATGTGTAAGACATGTGCTTAGTTACAGTGTGTTTGGTGAAGCACATGCATTTTATGGTATGGTCACTTCATTAGTCACATATCAGCACTAGAACTTGCCAAGGTTACATGTGCATATTTATGGAATTTAGGAGATGTGTCACTTGTGCAAGGCTAATTTAATCACATTGATATAAGTCAGTTGAATCTGTTGAACCTCGTTGTTGAATCACCTTGTTCCTTCCCTCTGGTTATTTTGTTTTACTTTTTGTTGCCTTAGTTTTTATGATCAGCACACAGTATTCTGACTGTTGACACAATTTCTGACAAAGTAAACAGGCTGGTACTTTGTCCACGTCTTCTATTGTCGTCATTACAAGTGCACTGTTTAATTTTGCCATGAATCAATACCAAGTCACGCAATCTTTAGTCCTAAAGAGAACAGCTGTGGTTGACGAAGAAGCTAGTGTTCCATGTGTTGTAAGTGATAATAACTGTTGGTGCATAACGTCCCACCCAAAACCACCATACGATTATGAGAGACGCCGTAGTGGAGGGCTTCGGAAAGTTAGACCGCCTGGGGCTCTTTAACACGCACCTAAAGCTAAGTACGTGGGCCTCAAGCAGTTACGCCTCCATTGAAATGCGATTGAACTCCAAGGTTAATCATACTAAAATTTGCACCCCTTTACACTACAATGCTAACTTCACTGACAGCTAAAACTACTCGAATGATGGTACACAGGACAAAAGTACACTTCTGGTGCTGTTTCGCATTTCATTACAGTTGTGTACTTTTTGCCCTCTGTACTTCAAATGAAAAGTTCACAAGAAACTACTTAGCAGCATCTCACTATTGCATTTGTTTCGTGTTCTGTTTAAAGGTCTGCAATAGTATAGTCAAGTGTGAGTCTTGGCCAAGACATTCATATTTCTGGATATGGAAAGCTTAATGGACTTCTTTTCTATTATTTTCAGGAAGACATTTCTGGCAAAGCTGCAAGAGTTGCTCACCCACTTGTTTGTGTACAAGACACTGTATTGTGGGAACACTCCCCTGTGCTTCACTCTACACTAACGAGGGCGTAAAGTGTAATGCAACCCACAGAAAGATATACACACTTAGTGCAAAAAAATTACAAAAATAAAGAACTATGCACTCACAGAATGAGTATGAACGTGACTAAAAACGCCATACACGTGTTAAATTTCAGTTGCTAGTACTGCATTGTCCTGTTCCCTTTTCTATGTGTGTTGCTGTTTTGTTTTCACACTTTAACTATGAACTCAATTCCTCACTGCTTTACAGGCTCTATAGATTCGTGGTCAAATTCTGTTCAACCACATGGCATAGCAAGCCCTAGGATCCAATATGCCAAGCCACCAGCCACTACTTGTAGGAAATTTTTAATTTTAGGCAAGTGATTGCCTAATTTCAAGTTGACTTTGCAGTCATGGTAGTGGCATTAACTTTCAATGTGGTAATTATGCGCAAGCCATGAAGTGAGGAATTAAAGATGAAGAACTTTTTAGGTTGCAGATGACAGTGGCTGGCATGGGAATATTGTAAACATAGCTGTAGTAATTATGTACCGTGTAATAAAAGTATTGGTATATTGCAGTTGTGTGATAATGGCGAGAAGTTCCCAAGTATATTTCTAGAAAACTGCATTCATTTTCAGATATTTGTGAGTAAGTATGTGCAGCCATATATGAATGCAATGTTGTCATTTAGCTGGCATAGCTGAACGCCTTTACAAATTGTGGTAAGTCGATCTACAATCAACACCACAGGTCTATTTAGGACTTTTCTGTAGAAAACAGAACTGTATGATGATGTGTGACATGTTTTGATGCGATAGGGCAAACTAATTCAATTAAAATCTACAACATGCCTGCCTGCATGGTTGCATATTTCTTAAAAGTAATGCAAGCCTTATTTTACTTAGTTGCCTTCGTGTGCAGGCTGACACCAAGTTCCTTGTAGATCCCATTTCTCTGGATTGTGTTTACATACTAGCACTGTGAAGTGCACATGTCAGTGTGCATTATGATGAGATTTGCCACACTACTTTCATGTTGCTTTACTGTTGTGAATTATATATAGTGCTTGGGCTGTACTGTATACGTTCTTAGTGTTTTGTATTGGGTGTAGGTTCTGTGCAAGAAGATGGAAATATACATATGCTTACAATGACATGAGAACTGCTACTGTTTTGATTCCAAAAAATTTTGCGAACACTGTTTTTCTTATCATTCTTATCACAGCTGTTTCGTTGAAGAAGGCGGCAATACTACATTTTTTTATTCTTGCTACATCATCTGTGCAAGAGGAGTGCCACATACACATGGACTTTCACAAGGGCGAAGTGCATGTGCATTAACTTTTTTATTTAACGGGAGACCTGTCACCGCTAATTTGTGGTGGTTGTACTTGACAGTGGGGCATGCTTACGCATTCGCTTTAATGCATTTGTGTGATGTTTAACAATGAAGGTTAATAAGTAAGATTGTAGGTAGTAAGATTGTAGGTAGTCTCCGAGTGTGAAAGCGACTAAATACTGAATTTGAGTTAGAGAATGACTGTGTGCCCCGCGAAAGTGCGAGTTGCGAATAATTGCTAATTGTGGATGTAGATTATCGTTCAGCTACTCTGAAGGCGCTGCTGCACCTGCGTTTGGCTCGCGAGAGTACGCGCGCAATAAATGCACTTAGTGTAGGCGCGTTACAATGTCCTTGTAACTCGGGCATCTGCATAGGCGTGCACACGGGGAGGGGGGGGGGGTGTCTGCCCCGGGCATTGACTTAATAGGGAGGGTGTGCGCAGCGACGAGCCTTCGTCCCCTTCCACCTGAAGAGGCACCCTATACGCACGCTTGTGGGCATCTGCGTGAGTAACTTTTATATGCTATGGGAGTCGTAGCGGTGAGCGCGCCGGTGGATGACGAGAATGATAGACACAGGCACGTTCGCGGCTCCCGCTTAGGGGCAGCTGACAGTCAGTCGCGGCAGAGTTTTGAAATGATAAAGATGTGTTGCTCAGTGTTTCGTCCTCGTCTCTGAGGGCTTCCGTGCGGCGGGAGGCACAGACCTCTACAATGAAAACACAGGCGGTCTCGTACAGCTGAGAACACGCCACTGACATGGGACGCGTGCAGCTCGCGGCAGAAACAACGAAAATAGCTCCACATCATACGCCCATGGAATGCACATATGTTCGGCCATCTGAGGATACCTTTTGTCACGCCGGTATCCATGAATTTCGGGCGAGTGAAACAGTGTCGAAGTACTCAAGAGGGCACACGTTCACAATTTTTCTAGCGGCACGACACGACGAACCGAATAGTGCGAAGCTGAAGGTGTTTACCTTGGCCTTCGTGACGCCCCTGAGTTTATGTACTGGCCTTGCGAAAGCGCTAACACATGCCGATGCTACGAGAACAAAAGTTTGAGGTGTCGCCGACGGGTTAGTAGCCGCTTTGTAGATATATACCCCCGTGAAAAACTACGCAAGCTAGTGGTGACGCTGTGGTGTAATGGATATGATGTTTGCTTTCAGTGCGTGTGGTCGCGAGTTCAATTCCTGTGTCGTGCGTGCTTGTATTCATATGTCATGTTTGTGCATGAATACATCAATGTCCATTTTCTAATATGTCCTAGCGATGAATGGTTGCAAGAAATGTCTTTAAAACACTAGTATAGTGCCTGAAATACCTTTTTTTTCTCGCCCTCTCTCGGGCCTCGTATAAAGGGGCGTTTTAAAAGCTCTCAAAAGAAGCAATAAAAGTTCCAATGAACTCCCTTCAAGCCCCCGAAATGAGTTAAATAAAAACACCAAAGTTACCTCCTAAAGACTCTGCAATGACTCCGTTTACTTTGTTAACAAACCTTGTTAAGCCTTCTGCACCGCAAATAGACTGTGTACCTCGAAAACGGAGCTGTTTTATCGGCAGTATACGCTTAGCGAAGCCTCATTACTCAAATCTAAATCAAATACCAGCATTATTTGGGAATGAATTAGTTTAATAATGCAGGCCGACGGCTAGAAAGATTCGAAGTGGACGGCTGTCGCTTCAACAGGCTCCGCCATCTTGCCCTGCGTACCCCCCTAAAACCTCCTTTGGTAGGGGGTTTTGCGTAGTACCTTTAGGATGCAAGTTAAGAGCCGGGCCCAAAACTCCCAAAAAGGCTCAAACCCGTTTGCTGTGTAGTTTTCGTATCTCTTCAGGAATGTAACCCTCGGATATGTCGCGCGGATCTTCTACTGCTTTCACTGATCAATGACGAGCAAAATCTTGAAATTAGCCTACGTTTTATAAGAAAATCGCGCTACCAACCCTACTACCCTGCAAGTAGGGTAATTGCCCTACAGTTGCCAACCCTGGTACGGAACGGCGTTCCAAGGAGCGACGTTCCAGGAACTAGTTCGTCTTGGGAGGAATGAAGGAACGCCACCGTTCCATTCAGGATCGCTGGAACTGTAACCGTATCTCGTTACGTTTACGAAGGAGCAGCAGAGGGAACGCCGTTACTTGTGTAAACGCTCCACGGCATTGAACAGGTGCACGCAAGCAGCAGATCATGCAGGACAGGGCGGATGCGCGACCGGGTGAGGCGCAAAAAGTGTACCGTTCGCCTGTCACTTGATTTTGGTGCGTCCTGACAGTAAAGGCTCCTTAATTCCAATTCGGTTAATTCGAACTTCCAGTTAATTCGAACTGACGCCCTGGTCCCGGCACAGCTCTGTGTATTTGTATGCGGGAAAACTTACGATAATTCGAACGTGTTGGCATTCACAATGGTTAATTAGAACTGGGAGCCCCTGGTTTTTGTTGCTCCTCGCAGATTTCAGCCCAAAGTGATCACAATGTGTTGCAAAACGGAACGAAACCAAGTTAAGTAGACATTCAATAGAATGAAACCGCAGAATTTCTCAGCTGATGAGAATTAGGACGCTGCGCTGGAGCTCTTGGGAAAGATGCAAACGATGCTCATGGAGTCTCCACAGAAGAAACGCGAGCCAATGCTACTTGCTGATTATTTTATTATTGATTTCGTTAACCATGTCATGTAAAGAAACGTGCTTTCAGTCATAATAGCATCATATATTTCAAATTAAGGCTCACTGTTCACATGAATGCATGTCGGTGCTTGTTTCTGGCGTATCCCTGACTGATAAATTAATTCTGTTCGCTGTTAGAGCTCCATAAAATTAATATACAAAATCGCCTGCAACAAACGTGTAGTAGCCCCTAGTTCGCGATAAAAAAGTCCTGAGGTGGCTTTCTGGGGGTTCAGCCCTCACATTGTGGTGCCATATCCGTTCTTTCTAGCGCCCGCCCACTAAATCGAACTCCGCTTAATTCGAACAGTTTTATAGTCCCCTTCGAGTTCGAATTAATGAGATTTTCAAGGCACTTGGAAGCAATTCAATACAGACAGAGAACTAACATTCAATACAGACAGAGAACTAACATGTTCATTCTGCTCGTACCGCGGCACAATGACGAACACATAGCATTGAAGCGTTCACATTCAACTCTAGAGCGAATACATCAAGTAACGACCTCTTGCAATTATACACTACAACGGCTTTGAAGATAAACACCTCGCCAATGCAATATACCATTCTGGCTGACTTTCCATTTGTTCGTCTACATCTGTTAGCTGAGTGACCAGCCTAATGAAGTGGGCTGTCGAGGGAACTAATGGATCTGCGTTTCTCTGCAACATGCGCGCACGCTAGCAGAGCATAGCATAGCATAGAGTCGTGTAATATAGTATAGTAGCCCTGCCCGACGTAAACCTGGACCCGTCTTAACCCTGGAACCACCATTACCAACCACATGACAGATTTCATGTTTACTTTCAACCTTACTCAGATTGTTGACCCGCCGACTCGTGTTCATAACCACAACAGCTCAATATTAAACCTAATTTTCGTTAGTGACCACTTTCTAAGCATCAACACCACAATAGAAAGCCTTCATGGTCTATCAGATCATGATTTAATACTGTGTAAACTGCCTTTAGTTGGTCTTGCTCGTCCAAATAGTGCTGAAAAACGCATCCTTGTTTTCAACAGAGCTAACGATGATGCTATCATGACTTATCTTGTTCACGAATACGATGATTCCACCAATGTATGTCTTGATAAACAGTCAAACATTGACAGGATCTGGTTGCACTTCAAAGAAATCATCCATAATTGTATTAGCAATTTCGTCCCCACGGTCAAGAAAATTGCGAACCAACAAAATTCCCTGGATAACACGAGAGATAATCAACATGAAGCGAAAGATTAAGAGACTTAGAAAACACAGTAAAACTCGTAGTATCCCTAACTACCAATCTCGCCTCGATTCCTTTAAACACTCAGCTTAAGAATGCAAAAGGTGTGCGAAACAAGAGTTTTCTAGTACTACCTTGCAAACCTTTATTAAAATCTCGCCAAGCAAATATTGGTGGTACCTGAAGAAGCAGCAAAAATCTAGTGTCCCAATAGTAGCCGCAGACGGGAAAGCTAAAGTAGACTCTTTTTTAAAATTACATCATCTCCCGCTAAAGGGGAACCATGTGCAGATGCGAGGCAGCGGGCGCTAACGCTTACACTGGCGGCGGCGTTGACGGTGGCGCTCATCGCGGCATTGCGCAGGAGAGAAACCTGGGGAGGCGCAAAGCACGCAGTGATGGACCGGTGTTTCCTACTGGAACATGCCTATCGCTGCTAATGGGAAATGAGAGACAGAAGACTCCGATTGGACACAGAGACCCGCAGTCCGCTTTTAGTTAACGCGCACGCTTCGAATTTTTATTGTTCAAAAACGCACGGGAGAAATCTCCCACCGGCACTAACTTGCAAGTCAAGATCCAGTGCCTATATATACGGGGTGACCATTGAACGGTTGAGCAGCGCGAGCAGTCGGTTTTTTCAATCAAGAAATTCGCTAGCAGACGCTGCCTGCGTCGGCGTTGCGAGACGAGACAGGGGGGGGGGAGGGGAGGCGCATGCCCAGTGGGGGGTGTGAACTCCGCGGGAGGGATGCCTAGAGGAGAGAGTGGGGAGCATAGGAGAGGTGAGAGAGGGGGGGACGCGCATGCGCAGTGGTGTTGTGGTCACCGCGGGGAGGGATGTCTAGAGGAGGGAGAGGGGGGACCGTAGGACAGGAGGTTTGGGGGGAGGGTTAGCACATGCGCAGTAAAGGGTGGTCAGGACGCACACCACCACCACCACCGGATTGTACTCGGCCTTAAGCTGCTTCGCATCTAATAAATACTTTCAGTCCGTCTTCACTGTTGACAGTAACGAAAACATCCATGTCAACCAGACTTTTATGCAATCATTTGAACACGAGAAACTGACCAGTAGCCCTACAATTTCTGAGGAGGGAGTGCTATCTTTGCTTCTGAACCTTGACGGAAAGATAAGCAGTGGCCCGGACAACATTCCTAATGATTTTTTGAAACGTTACGCTGAACCTTGTAGCAGAAATATCTTGGTCTCATATACCAGAAATCAATGGAGGAATGTCAAATTACCTCAGATTAGAAAATTGCTAAGATAATTTCCGTTCACAAGTCAGAGGATAAACAATGCCCAAACAATTGCCGGCCTATCTCTCTAGCATGTACAAGCGGCAAAACTCTCGAGCATATTATCTCGAAATTTCTAACTCAATATGTCGAGGACAACGATCTACTTCACCCTTGCCAGCACGGCTTTAGAAACGGATTATCCACTGTTAAACAGCTTGTCGAATTTGTACACGACCTTGCACAGTGTATCAACAATCATTCCAATTGGACTTAATTTTTCTTGATTTCTCTAAAGCGTTCGACCGTGTATCACACTGCAAACTGATCTGCAAACTTGAACATCTAATTGGTAATGGACCTGTCACGAAATGGAGCGCCCATTTTTTAGCTGACCGCAACCAATATGTACAACTTGACGGACACACCTCAGATGTTATTCCCGTACTATCCGGGGTTCCCCAGGACTCCGTGCTGGCCCCACTTCTATTTTTACTGTTTATTAATGATATAGCCAACCAGTGTGAAGTCAAAATGAGATTATTTGCAGATGACTGCGTGCTCTACCAGGAAGTCAAACAGATTTATGATCAAATTAAACTTAACGGTGCATTGAACAGCGTATTCCAGTGGTGTCGCGATTGGAACATGACCATTAACAAAGAAAAAACCGTTTCTATGTCAGTTACTAAGGAAAAATTGTCCGCTCAAATTCATTTATGGTTTTGATAGCACTGCACTGCGTTCTGTTAACGAATACCGCTATCTGGGAATGAACATCACATCCGATTTGAACTGGACAACGCACGTCCAGTACGTAGCAAAAAAAAAGCCATGAACAAGCTTTTCTTTCTTAAACGTGCCTTGAAAGACTGAACCCCGAGATAAAGCTTCTGTCTTATCTTTCACTCATACGCCCGATATTGGAATATGCGAACATTGTCTGGTCCCCTTACACGTCTACCTGCATATCAACACTGGAAAGAGTGCAGCGCAAAGCAGCACGATTTATCTACAACCGGTACCGGCGCACAGATTCACCTACTGAATTATTGCGACGCGCAGGGCTCGCTACTTTATCCAGCAGATCGAAACTGCATCGTCTAAAGTTTATCTGCCTACTTTTGCACAACTCATTTAGGATAAAAGCATCAGATTACATCAGTATAAGTCAGTCTAGAAGCACTCGAAACAAACACCCACTCACTCTTGAAGAATTCCTTTGCAACAACAACACTTTATTTTATTCATAAGAGGGCACATTTTTGGGCAAGTTGGTGGTTCATTATGTGACACCAGCGCAAAACAAGGAACAAAGGACAAGGAAGAACTACAGTCAGCGCTCGTCTGTAGTTCTTCCTTGTCCTTTGTTCCTTGTTTTGCGCTGGCGTCACATAATTTATTTTATTCCTTTTTTGCGTTATCCGTGCGTGAGTGGAATGCGCTAGACGCCTCAACGGTGATGCAAACGACAGTACAAAAAAACATGGTTGATCCCTCCGTCATCGGAATAGGTATAACACGAAAGTGAAACGTGTCCTTACAGAAGTAGTCGAATGTTTACTGCACATTGATATAAGATAGCTTGCACAATGTCTATTGGTGTGTTGACAGTTGTAGCACCCTTTAACGTGGATGCATCCACGTTGACGATTGATGCTACATCTGTATCCCGACGACTAACGTCTATGATGACTGATTGAAGAAACCCTTGTGGTCATAGATGCTTGTGGTAGCTGTACGGGGAGAGCGGAGTCATTGAAAGCGGTGTGACAGCCAGAAGAGCGTTAATTAATGGGGGCCTAACTTGGGCTAAGGTCGCCTACTCGCGGCATATTCGAGTTATTGAACAACGTTGCCCGACCAGAGGGAAACGCAACGCGCGTCGTGCCTTCCCCGTTGGCCGGCTGCGATTTTTCGCGGGGCGAGCTAGGAACATGGCTAGGGACGCGGAGTTACGGCCACGCGACGCACTCGCTCGTCGCTATTTTTGGTATGGACGGATGCTACGAGTGTGGATGCTAGGGGTAAGGTCGCCACCTGGCAGTGTGTTAATGCGTCGGCAAAATTGCACGTTTACTATTCGAAACACGCCGAATGGGACGGACGCAGAGAAACAACGCTTTGAAGATACTAATCGTGCATTTCACGGTCATAATGCACTACTTCTCTTAGCAAGAGCACTGTGGGAGGACAGTGGTAGATAGAAAAGGCTTTTTTTAAAGCCTGCGAAGTATGTGACCGTGACGCAGTGGATAGCATGCCCGGCATCTCTTGTCGCGGACCTAGAGGTCGTAGGTTGGACTCCCGTTGACGGAACTTTTTTCTTTGTCTTCTGATCATGTGTATTTTTTTGACGTCATTTCCGTGACGGAAATACGTCACTCAAATCTTGGTGGACCCCGGCATAAAACACTTTCGTGTTAAAATTTCTAGAACTGGCCGAGCTGTCCATTGCAACACCGATCTAGGTGCTTGACATCGTCAGATTGATTCCTGAATAAATTCCTGCTTTGTTGCTTTATCCTATGCCTGTAAATAAGATGAATCCTACTATGCTGTAACCTCAGTGAATATATTGTAACCTATGTATATTTATTCATCTACATTTACATTGTAACACTTCTGTGTGTTTTCTGTTTATTTTCTTCAAGTGTACCCACTCCTGTAAAAACCCCATTTCGGGTTGACAGTATACAGAAAATAAAATATAGCAAGGGGGGTGGGAAAGGAATGTTACGGTGAGGAGGAAGGAAAGTAGTTGGGGAGAATCAGTACAATGAGAGAAAGAGAGAGAGAAAGAGATAGAAAGAAGGAAAGTAATAGAAAGAAAGGGAAGAAAAAGAGAAAAAGGTAGAAGGCGAGAGAACGACTACGGAGAGAGGGAGATAGAGAAGGAAAGACATATGAAATAGAGAAAGAGAGAAATAGAGAGAAAGAAAGGGAAGAAAAAGAGAAAAAGATAGACAGAGAAAGAAATATACGGAAATATGTTCGCTGACTGCGAACAGGGGACACTACTACTTTCCAAATGTGTATACTGGACATCATTTTACTCTCGTATTGAAATATTGAATGAGAACTAGGGGTGTGCGAATATTCGAGTTTCGAATTCGAATCGAATAACACTTCACCAAATAATTCGATTCGGCTTTCGAATAGCTAGTATTCGAAGTTTCGAATAATTCGACTGGTCGAATATCTAGTGCGACAAAGGCCAATAGTGCAACTTGGTTAGGGTAGTGTGGCTAAAACTAACGCTAAGGTCGTTAGAAAACGCCTTCCGTTAAAAGTTTCACCGATATACTGTTGCAAAAGTGAGCGCATGTTTATTTTAAAGGAGATTATGTCATTTCCGCACCTCATGGCTCCAGCATGAAAGGTCAGAGAAAACAGTCTGGGAGACTGTCGAACTGCTGGCGTCAAAAAATAACCAGCACTGAGCTCTGACATATAGTCAAGAGGTTCAAAAATACTTGAATGTGCTCCTGTCCCAAAGAAAGGATGATCCTTAGAAATAAAGGAAAGTTCATAGAGCTGCACTTTATCCAGTGCAGCGCAGTGTGTCGTCTTCTTTCTTGTCCGTGTGTTCTCGCGCTAGTAGCATCCGCAATGAATTATCCAGGTATCGCCAATATTGCTTTGTGATACCTTCCCATCGCTGCTACTCAGGCGCCCCGTGAGCGCATGTTTTCAACAGCAGGAAACACGTAACATCAGGGCGGGAAAGTTTGAAGCAATGTCATGTGGAACAGCTTGTGTTTCTGCATGACCATTTGTAGTCTTTCGGCGACAGTCACTCACCGCGTTATGTGCTCTAGGATATGAGCACATTGCATTTCTTTCTTCTTTCTTTCAATTTTCAACAAAATCTTAGGTATTCGATATTCGATTCGATATTCGACATTTTTGGTCATTATTCGGCACTATTCGATTCGAATTCGATTAGAGATGAAATTTCACTATTCGCACACCCCTAATGAGAACTCATTAAACGCCTAAGTATTGGTCCCTTCGATGCGGCTTCCTGTGCAAGAAATTTAATTATATTAGTGCATGTGTGGAGATATCTATTTCAATATCTGAAGCGCAGTATCCTGACTGCCCATTTGAAGACAGACGTGGAAAGTGCGACAAGTGTTGGACTTGTAATAGACGTGCACGATAGTTATAATTATACATGACTGTAGTATGGCCGGTGGCCTCTAAAGATTTGTCTATAGTCGGTGACAAGCTAAGAATAAAAGGTAAACTCTACCACTGTTCATTTGTATCATGCGCGTCCAACTACGGCCGCTCTTTACCATGACGTAACGGTTTAGACGAGCCAATGAAAAATGCAACATGGCGCCGTTCGCGACGAGAGGCGAAGTACCGCTGCACCAAGATCCGAGAGCAGTTAATTCAAATTTTCTGTGGTGTCTCTTTCTACCAGAAGAAGCTCTTTCCTAGTGTCATCCGCACGTACGTAGCACCATCGTTGCCGGTCGTCATTCGATACCGTAGAAGCTTGTGACTGTGCCGCGTTTGAAGTGCACCGAAGCGGCAGCTAGGAGCTCGGACGCTCCTTCGCCTTCCGCCGTTTCGGCAGCGTCAAGTTGCATCACGGCGTGTGTTCCTTCCATCGCTCGGATGCACCAAGCATATCACCGGAGTGTCACCATATTGGGGATTGTCGCGTTCATTCGTGTGCAGTGAGGTGAAGTCGGAATGTGCGCGTCTGTACTCGATTACCGTCTGCAAAAGCCATAGCATTAGCGTTGCCACATGTGCGTGCGTGTGTGTGTGTGTTACTTGGAAATCGCAACGTGGGAATCTTTGTGATCTACTGCACAATGCGCGGCGCTGTGCGTCGCTATGAATGGCGTATGTGCGGACGAAGCGAAAGAGAAAGAGAGCGACCATCATAACCCGTTTGCGCAACACAGTGCGAATGTAAACAAACCAGGTACGGAGAACATGCTGTGGCGTGTGCATTATAAGGAGATAATTGTGGTCATCCGGTGCATGTGTGATTATGTGACGTGTGTCACCAGCCCAGAATGATGTGCTAGGTCGAAGTGCCCGTCGCGTAAGTCTCACGCTCGATGCATGAACGCCTTGCATGAAAAACGCCGTGCGAGGTAATCGTTGTCTACAAACTGGCGAAGGGATGCACGCTACATAATACCGCTGTGACACAGGAACTTTCGACTGCATGGATCGCGACTGCAACTGAAGTGACGCGGCGAAAACTATCATTGAGTAAAAAAAAAAAAAAAGCTTTTGTTTATAATGGCGTTGCCTCATACTTCACAATATCATATTTGGAATTCTGCTTTTGTCTAACGTGCGCTTTCTGTACTTTGTGTGTATTGTGTGCATATATTACACAGTGATAATTTGTTTATCTTAAACTACAGTGGACTCTCGTGAAGCTTATAGTCCGTAGACCTGTCTTTTAAATGCTTAACCTTCTTGTGATGCACGTCTTTTTTGTATGGTCTTTTGGCTGCTCAATTTTTCATTTTTACATTTTCTATTTTTATTTTCTGTGTCCTTTTCCTTTTTCTCTCTCTCCCTGCTTGGAGGACGTTGGTATGAAAGCGCATCGAAGCTTCGCGAATTGTGCCTTGATAAAGATCGGTCTCTGATTGACACGTTGACAAATAAACTGTTTATTTTAGAAGCGTATATCCTTGTCCTGTTTGTCTTACGGCAATTGAAGACAGCCGACAGCCTTTTCGCAAGATATCTATCTATGTATATATATATATATATATATATATATATATATATATATATATATATATATAGAATGTATATGCCTTTGTGCAAAGACACACAGACATAGAAGGTAGGGGCCCCTCTTCCATCAAAACAGGGCCCCCCTCCTGTAATGCCCTCTGGGGCGATGCAGGTATGTAATATATAAATAATAAATAAATAAAAAAGTTGAATGTTCATAAGCGGAAGGAGTCGTGGCAGCGCCAGTGCAAGTTGTCGAAGCCAGAAACAATCTCACGTAAAGCTTTTAGTCACTGCTACTTTAGCTGCGTACATGGTCTTGGCGTGAACTTAACGGCAGCGTATCCAATGACCCGCACAGTTATGCACCATGAGCGCTACGTGCTTTTATTTCGTTGAAGCGACGTCAAATGAAGCCTTGGCGTTTACCTCAAACACGATGACAACCGCGGCAACTCCAGACGCAAATATGGTATTCACGGCAACACAAGAATCGAAATTCGCGAAGGCAATCTCAGAACTGCAGAAGGGTGTCTTGAAGGGCCAGTTGGTACATGATACTGAGGGTAAAATAGCGCAAAAACGGGACGAAGAAAGAATGACAACGCAACACAAGCGCTGTCGAACAACTGTGTGTAAGTTTATTACACCGGAAAATACATAGCTGAAAAATATAACTAAAAGAAACAAAACTAAAACCAATCACGTGTGCATAATGATGAAAGATGAATCAGCCTCAAGTCGAGATGTCCCAAGCTAACAGCTCAAAAACATAATCTCTTTTTCGAGGAGGGTGAGTGAAGGCTCACTGACGCACATGTTCCCTTTCTTCTTGATATGGAAGGCTTCGTTGATTTCGCGCTCGATCCTGTGACGATATCGTGAGAGCACCTCACAGTTATGGAAGAGCGGGGTTTACACACAGTTCGTCAGCGCTTGTGTTGTGTGGTCATTCTTTCTTCGTCCCCTTTTTGCGCTGTTTCCCCTCAGAATCTCAGAACACTTCGCTATTCTTCGCTTTGAGTCGTTGTTGCCATAGTTACTGCAGACAATGAAGAAAACTGGCGGCGAAATTTTCGTAAAAAGAAAAAGATTGCGAACGGCCTTTTTAAATTTATTTAATGTCCCTGTGTCGTTTTGTGAAACGGTAAATAAATGGTTCCTTTATATTAATTATACGTTAAATGTAGCATTCTTTGTTTTAATACCATAATAGGCGCTGCGCAGAAACGTAGCCTTTGAGACGCACAGTTCTTTTTTCTAGACTCTGAGATGACCGCGGCGGGGGGGTGCGATTTAAACAACATATATATTGTTAAGCTGACGCTGAACGCCGTGCGTTCACAATTTCTTTTATCTAGCTTTGCTTTCTTTATTTCAATATCAGTGCAGTATTGAAAAATATTGTTTGTCTGCGTGAAAACTATTGCCAGTGTTTAGGAACTACTTCGTTTGTAGCGCGGAGGCATGCAAAATATGAGCAATGCGGCCTCGTGGGCGGAGCTTATATTTATTCTTAGGCTGTCACCGACTATAGAAGCGTTTATTTATATCCCTTTTATCTACATATAACCTGCTGTCGGCGATCTCAAATTCGTATGATATACGTAGCTAGATGTGAACTTTAAATTGCTCACTTTTTTTAGCCTCAGGATTATCCAACATTATATTTTGTATGAAAAGTCAAAGGTAACGTTAATGTAACGACACGTTCCAATTTTCGAAATGTAACTGTAAGGAGTTCCTTTCGCATTAAAGCAACATGTAATGGCAACTCGTTCCAATATTGGGAAGGAACGAGGAACGAGCTTTCGTTACTGTTTTAGAGGAACGTGTGCAACACTGCACAAACACATGCACAAATCTTTGCAGACAACACTACATAAGCCCCACACAACGGGTGCGCGTCTGCCCGTGGTGTGAAGAGCAGCCCCCTCTGGCCCACATCACATGGGAATCCAAGTCGAGAGGCCCCGAACGTCAATTCCCCCCAAATTCCAGCAGAAATCCAGTTACACACAATGGTAGACTTGCTAGCACGGAAAGGAAAAATGAAATGGTCCTCTTTGATAATGCCCGGTGAGCTGCAAAGGGTATAGTGGAGCCCTGGATTGAGGGCTCCACCCAGTTACCCTCGAACTTTTATACGCAATAAACGTTCAATACTTCTACTACTACACACTAAAATGAAGGAAAAGAAGTGGAAATTTAAGGCCTCGTTTTTCGTTTTTAGACATACTACAGTAAAAGCTCGTTAATTCGAACTCATACTATGAAATTGTTCGAGTTAAGCGGAGTTCGAATTGGCGGGCAGGCGCTAGAATGAACAGACGTCGCGCCACACTGTGCGGGCATAACCCAGAGAAGCCACCTCTGGACTCGTTCCCGTAAATTAAGTGATACTACACGTTTGTGGCAGGTAATTCGGTAAATTAAGTTCATGCTCTAACAGCGAACAGAATTTATTGATCAATCAGTGATACGCCAGAAACAGGCAGCGTTTTGCATTCACGTGAGCAGTGAGCCTTAATGCCAAAATATACGAAGCTATTTGTGCTTCAAAATACGTTCATTTACATGGCAGAGTTAACGCAATCAAATTTTAAAGTCTTCCTTTCTTAGTTTATTTAGAACAATATTGAAATTGTCGAAGGGGACGCGGCTAAAGGCAAAAATTGCCGGATTGGACCACGCCACCCTTTCAGCGCTGGCAGCAGACAGACGACATTTACAACAATAAAAGCATACATGGAGATCAGTCACTACACTTCTTTCACCCTAATGAGTAATGTGGGTGATCATTCTCGGCCGATTTCTGCGAAGAGGGACGAAAACCAGGGGGCTCCCAGTTCGAATTAACCGTTGTAGATACCGACGAGTTCAAATTATCGGGAGTTTTCCCCCATAGAAATACACAGGGCTGTATCGGGACCAGCGCGTCAGTTCGAATTAAGTGTAAGTTCGAATTAACCGAGTTCGAGTTAACGAGCTTCTACTTTATTAATGGGAATAACAGACATGCCGCTGAAGCTCAGTTTGTAGGGCATCGGACGCGTTATTCGAAGGTCGCAGGTTTGGTCCCGGCCAGCGGCAAGTTATCCTTTCGTCCACTTTTCTTTCTTCACATTTACACTACAATTACTACTAATCACATTAGTTACATACTAAAATGTACGAAAAGCTCCAGTATGGTGACACGCGGACGTTGACATGCCGTTATCTGCGCTGTGAAATATAAGAAGAGACGGCCTGGGTATCCTGTACCTTTGTTTCTTGCTCTTTTTTTTACTGCACTGTCTTTTGTGCATGTTCGCATTGGCATGCACTCTAGGTTGTGTCTGAATACCACGAAAAGTATTCGCACGAAACGTATTTGCGGCTCACGAATTTCACCTCGTCCTTCACGGCTATTAGCTCTCGCTCGTAGACCTCTGAAATAGAGTTCAGCTCTGGCACGACACCAGCCAAGTCAGCAGGATTCGCTGCACGAAAACAATAAAACAACGCAGTGCGCGGACTATGTTCAGGAAGTCATCCCAGGGGGGTCGTTTTCAGGGACACATGCCTTGCCGTGCGTTCACACGGCTTGAATGGATATAACAGAGCGCTAATCTAGACCCACGTCTGTGCCAGTCCCTCACTGAGATGCCTCACGCTGACGTGCAAACCGCCAGAAAGCTGGGTAGGCATGCTTGCAATGAACGACGCCACCTTATGTTGTAGGCGCTGTGTAATGCAGTAGAGTTAGAATGTGCAACGCACCACATTTTGGTCAAGGTTAGCACACGATTTCGCTCAATCCTCTCATCACCACACACATTATATATATATATATATATATATATATATATATATATATATATATATATATATATATATATATATATATATATACACACAGGGTGTTTCAAGAAATGTGTCCACTATTTTTTTAATTTTTAAAAAATCAGCAAAATGCGGTGTTTGCTCGCTGTCTTTACAAGTGCTTTTTCTGTAGCGGCATGCATCTTAAGCTAGTTGAAGACATGATTTGGGACAGTAATTAAGAAGGTTAAATTAATTAACTTTTTAATTAGCCGGAGTTAGGAGGTTAAGTCCAATGGGAGAATTGAAGTCCTTAATGCGAAGAACCCATTTCAGCTTTGAGATTTTGAAAAAGCGGCCTCTAATAATTATTGTGGCGTAATTGAAATTAAGGCAAATTCAATGGCGAAACATATATATATATATATATATATAAAGGAAGGAATTGTAAACTTAAGGGCTCGTTTGCTTTGTTAAACACAGTATTAATGAGAACTAACAGACAAAGATGCCAAGGAAAGTATAGGGGAAGCTATTAGAAGTAATTGTAACGTAAATGTGAAGAAATGAAAGTGGACGAAAAGGTAACTTGCCACCGGCAGGAATCCGAACCTGCGACCTTCGAATAACGCGTCCGATGCTCTACCACTGAGCTACGGTGGCGGTCACCTCCCCGTCCACTTTATGGGGTATATATGTGTA
Source organism: Rhipicephalus appendiculatus (assembly GCA_030522465.1). Taxonomy (NCBI): domain Eukaryota; kingdom Metazoa; phylum Arthropoda; class Arachnida; order Ixodida; family Ixodidae; genus Rhipicephalus; species Rhipicephalus appendiculatus. The sequence goes on along the minus strand of JALIZH010013978.1, from coordinate 40,872 downwards.
CTTAAACGTGGGAGCGTCAGTCAGCGCCGCCTGTTGCCATTACGGCGAGTGTGGAACACTCTTTTTTGCCTGTAGGCGTCACGTAGTACGTGATCTTATTACGAGAGGGCAGCTGACTAGTAATCCCTCGCATACCACCTGAAGGCATCAAGTCTGCCAGAACGAGACCCCTCGTTATGAATGAAGGAAGGAATTGTAAACTTAAGGGCTCGTTTGCTTTGTTAAACACAGTATTAATGAGAACTAACAGACAAAGATGCCAAGGAAAGTATAGGGGAAGCTATTAGAAGTAATTGTAACGTAAATGTGAAGAAATGAAAGTGGACGAAAAGGTAACTTGCCACCGGCAGGATCCGAACCTGCGACCTTCGAATAACGCGTCCGATGCTCTACCACTGAGCTACGGTGGCGGTCACCTCCCCGTCCACTTTATGGGGTATATATGTGTACTTAAACGTGGGAGCGTCAGTCAGCGCCGCCTGTTGCCATTACGGCGAGTGTGGAACACTCTTTTTTGCCTGTAGGCGTCACGTAGTACGTGATCTTATTACGAGAGGGCAGCTGACTAGTAATCCCTCGCATACCACCTGAAGGCATCAAGTCTGCCAGAACGAGTTACCTTTTCGTCCACTTTCATTTCTTCACATTTACGTTACAATTACTTCTAATAGCTTCCCCTATACTTTCCTTGGCATCTTTGTCTGTTAGTTCTCATTAATACTGTGTTTAACAAAGCAAACGAGCCCTTAAGTTTACAATTCCTTCCTTCATTCATAACGAGGGTCTCGTTCTGGCAGACTTGATGCCTTCAGGTGGTATGCGAGGGATTACTAGTCAGCTGCCCTCTCGTAATAAGATCACGTACTACGTGACGCCTACAGGCAAAAAAGAGTGTTCCACACTCGCCGTAATGGCAACAGGCGGCGCTGACTGACGCTCCCACGTTTAAGTACACATATATACCCCATAAAGTGGACGGGGGAGGTGACCGCCACCGTAGCTCAGTGGTAGAGCATCGGACGCGTTATTCGAAGGTCGCAGGTTCGGATCCTGCCGGTGGCAAGTTACCTTTTCGTCCACTTTCATTTCTTCACATTTACGTTACAATTACTTCTAATAGCTTCCCCTATACTTTCCTTGGCATCTTTGTCTGTTAGTTCTCATTAATACTGTGTTTAACAAAGCAAACGAGCCCTTAAGTTTACAATTCCTTCCTTCATTCATAACGAGGGTCTCGTTCTGGCAGACTTGATGCCTTCAGGTGGTATGCGAGGGATTACTAGTCAGCTGCCCTCTCGTAATAAGATCACGTACTACGTGACGCCTACAGGCAAAAAAGAGTGTTCCACACTCGCCGTAATGGCAACAGGCGGCGCTGACTGACGCTCCCACGTTTAAGTACACATATATACCCCATAAAGTGGACGGGGAGGTGACCGCCACCGTAGCTCAGTGGTAGAGCATCGGACGCGTTATTCGAAGGTCGCAGGTTCGGATCCTGCCGGTGGCAAGTTACCTTTTCGTCCACTTTCATTTCTTCACATTTACGTTACAATTACTTCTAATAGCTTCCCCTATACTTTCCTTGGCATCTTTGTCTGTTAGTTCTCATTAATACTGTGTTTAACAAAGCAAACGAGCCCTTAAGTTTACAATTCCTTCCTTCATTCATAACGAGGGTCTCGTTCTGGCAGACTTGATGCCTTCAGGTGGTATGCGAGGGATTACTAGTCAGCTGCCCTCTCGTAATAAGATCACGTACTACGTGACGCCTACAGGCAAAAAAGAGTGTTCCACACTCGCCGTAATGGCAACAGGCGGCGCTGACTGACGCTCCCACGTTTAAGTACACATATATACCCCATAAAGTGGACGGGGAGGTGACCGCCACCGTAGCTCAGTGGTAGAGCATCGGACGCGTTATTCGAAGGTCGCAGGTTCGGATCCTGCCGGTGGCAAGTTACCTTTTCGTCCACTTTCATTTCTTCACATTTACGTTACAATTACTTCTAATAGCTTCCCCTATACTTTCCTTGGCATCTTTGTCTGTTAGTTCTCATATATATATATATATATATATATATATATATATATATATATATATATATATATATATATATATATATATATGCGTGAATAATAATGAGTGTGTGTGTGTGTGTCGAGGGTCAGAGAGACCGCTCAAATGTACTATGGCATTCGGTGTTATTCGGTGTTATTCGGTGTTGCAGTGCGTTACAAAGATCAAGAACCATATATCGAAAGGCCGAGAATTTGACCGGCCTATAGAAATCGCTGGCCTGATATACTCGATGTAAAAGAGAAATAGGTATGCAGAAGTACATTTTTAGCATTTTCTTTTGCGGCCTACAAAGCACTGTACACATTGCTTCTTGTATGGCCATGGGAAGGGTCTCGAACACGCGGCCCCTGGAACTTTCACCAGCGGCCCGGCCGCTGATGAAAGTTCCAGTCAGCTGTCCGGTCGAGGACGACAGATGAACAGCTGTAATCGACCATGAGCGCCTACTCCACACAGGTTTGTGCGGACGTTTCTTCTCTCGTCGCAGCTGAGCGATGCCATGCATCATGCGAGAGTGTTGATGATTTCAGCACGTTTCTTTGTGCTGTTCTAGAAGTTTTGTGAATTTGCTAGATGCTACTCGCATTATTTCCTCACCCGTTGAAGTTCATAACGCTTTGTTCAGGTAAGCTACACAGTCGTGACTGGTCTCAAGCATCTATTTCGTAAAGCACCCCATGCGGTGGCAACATGTTCAAACATAAACGTGGAGTACAAAAAGGAGTATCACATCTCCACTACTGTGAAACCCGAGGGAGTGCGTCGCGCGGACACCCAGCGATTCCCGTTCGTAGAATTTCCACTGCTCCATTTAGCAAGGCGTCACTGACGCCAGTGTTTGAGGTGAGCATGCAGGGTTTGCCCGGCACGAGTAAAATATTGTTAGACAGATTCACAAACCCGGTGTGCGGCACGTGCGCTACTTTTTGCCGTGCTTTAACGACTTTCTGCTCATTACAGCTGTTGAGATACAGGTTGTCTGAAACGAGTTCCATCAGGTTGTTTTCCCCATCAGGCGTAGTTACGTAGCGACGTCGAACCACGCCGGTGCAGCGCCGACGCACAGCTGGCGCAGAGGGAGGGGCATAGGCGTGCGCACGGGGGGGGGGGGGGGGGGCAGGGGGGGCAAGAAGGGGGGGCGCAAAGCCAGCCCTATACATTGTAGGGGGGGGCAAGAAGGGGGGGCGCAAAGCCAGCCCCACACATAGGCATAATAGGGAGGGGGGGGGGCGCTGCGACGAACCTTCGCCCCCCCCCTGAAGGGGAACCCTGCGCACGCTTATGGGGAGGGGCATTCACTCGCTCGGCGAGGCGGTGGCGCCCTTTCTTGCATCGCGCCGGAGTCAGCCCCATGTTTCCGAAACGTTCTAGCGATTTGAAGTTAATTAATGCAGTTACTTCTTGGGTATTTCTGTGAATTATATTATTTTAGAGCTTGCTCGCTATTTTTAACCAGTGTTTAAGCATTGCTAGATTTGTTATGGTCTGTATTGAGCGCTTTACTGTGAGCGTGATCACACCACATGAGATGGATGGACGACAAGCGGGACCCCTAAAGCGTTCTGCACTCAAAACTATATTGCATTACCACGTCCACATTTCAACCATTTCAGTATCCGTACGTTTTTTTAAAATCCCCCCCAGAAAGGATCCTTATATAAGATGCAGGGAAGATATTCTTTCAAATAGCAAAATTAGCTCACATTTTTCGCTTACCCCCCCCCCCCCCCCCCGCCCCCCGCCTCTCACGGCTCGGCATTCTTCACTGTACCCGGACTAAATTTCCGACTGCGGCCCGCTAAGGTGAGCTTGAGACCTGGACTATATGGTCACCGGCCACGCTTAAAGTTCCTCGTATTCGAGGTCATTGTAACGACCTAGCACCAGAGCAATGAAGAACCAGAAAGACAACAATGTGAAGCTTTCCGGAGGTTCTAAATTAGTGAGAGAAAAAGTTGCGAGTAAATTCATGATTGTGAGAGTTGTTACATACAAACGACACCAACTAAAACATGGCCTTGCTTGTGGCACCAGCGTGGCCGCCAATGATGCCGACGCCGGCAGAACATAGGAATGGCGTGCGGAGAGGCCGGCCTTAAGGAGCACACTGAACCAGCAGCATATAATTGAGCAATCAAATGCCAAGTTTAACACACACGCCAATATATACATTCGTACAGTGCCCTCTGTGGACGAAGTAACGGTGTATCAAACCGAAACCGTAACTCGCGATACCACATTTCTCACGGTGGACGACAGTTGTTTTACGGTGCCTATCACCAGGGGTGGGTAGGCACCACATTCTCGATTGATCAATGAACAAGTGAGCGACAGAAAACTGCATACGAAGTTTCGGTGCCTCAGGTTTGGGATATTGCCAAAGGGATGCTTGTGATGTGGTTCGTAGCTTCATGCAAGCTTCTAAACGTACTCCATTTTAATCTTGACGGCCACAAATATTCGATAAGTACTTTTAAAAATGCGCTAATATCCAAAAAAAACATATTCTAGCTTGTTAAGATCAGGTTAATACGACAGTTTCGTCTACTAGCACAATTGCACAGTAAAAACAAAATTTATTTCATATATGACCTAGTATTCTCTTTTTCATTTGTATATTTGTTCTTTATCATTCAGCATTGCTCAAATTACCAATTAAATTTGAAACTACGAATTCCTGGCCAATCCACCGGGAGTGGGTATGTGACATATTGTTTTGATGCTCAAACAAACAAAAACAAAGCTGCATGTGCCTCTTGGCCAATCCACCAGAGTGGGTGTGAGCCATTCGTAAAGGCAATCATCATCCCCACCATCATAGTGGCGCGATCTCGGCGCGTTGCACGAGCCGGAGGCCACCTGCCCTTGTCCACCGTTCCCATAAGGCCCGTCCCTGCGCGAGACATCGAACGCAGGTGACCACTCCGCTGCTCCACTGACCCACGGGCAGGCCGGCCGACCTCCGGGTGTGTCATGACAGCAGAGACCCTGTGGGCTACGCTGCGCCGCACGTTCGCGTGATCCTTCCCGTGTATCACGCATTACAGCGACCAAGAAGCAGTCATGAATAACCCTAACGGGTGAGCGTGCCATATTTAACGTGGCTGACGTTTTCTCTTTGTTTTTATTTTTTTAGTACGTACAGTGCCGTCCACTATTAGGGTGAACACGGCTCAGCGTGGCCGCGCTCAGCGGAGCGCCAGTGCAGCCAGCGCGGCCGCGCATCGAAGCGTAGCGGCGCATGCGCCCACGGACACATGGGAGATACTTTTCGTCGTGTGCTTTATCGCTCGAGTGCGTCTCTCACAGGCGCCTGTCTTGCTTGTCTGTAGTACCGCAAGAGCGGCGCCCTGGAGTGCGCCTGCGCGACTTCAGTTCGATGCGCGGCCGCGCCTGCTACACTGGCGCTCCGCCGAGCGCTGCCACGCTGAGCTTTCTTCACCCCAACGCCTCCTCTATTTTATCAATGCCAGCCAAATGCGCCCTTTCCAGCCGTTCACCACCCTCTCCTCTAGCCTTTTCCTACTCTCACTCATCGCCTAGCCGTCGCGTGTGCTCTGCGTTCATGGGGGAGAGCACCCGTATTATTCGCCTCGTGTGCGACCGATGGCGGCGCTGCGAACGGCGCTCCGGTGACGCAAGGGCGGGGATTCGGCTTTTGTCGTCTGCTACGCTCTGGCTAAAACAGCGGCATTTTCGTTATAGTTAGCTCGCGTCGCACGGTGTTTCTCGACTACTAGCTGCATTTTCTTCGAATGAAATTTCTTGAGATTACTGCTAGCCTTACAGGAGCTTAAGAAACGTTAACATTTGACATATCTTCTGTATACCCACAGCCATTGCGGTCAGGTTCATGCGCCCGGGTTCATAGCGTCACTCACTGGGCTGGATGGCGTTATAATAGCTTACGTGAAAGCGCGAACGCCCCCGCCAAGTGAGTTAAAGAAAGTCAACGCTGCTTTGAAATTGAAGCGCGATCAATTTTGCGGCTCATTCGCAAAAATCAGCGTTGTGTAAACAGACTTCAGTTGAACGAAAATTCACGCTCCACTCCCAATTGTAGTCATGTGGACTTGTGTAGACACGACAGCCGACAAAACGAAATCGATAACTTCATCGACCAGCGGGTTGCTGCGGACCACTAGCACAGATTGGGCGAGCTGGATGCAAATAAGATCGCTCGGAATGAAACGCCAGCAGTGGTGCGCGTGGTACAGTTCGCCTCTTATGATTACAGATAGATACGTTCACGAGCCACATTCATGTTTTCGATCGCGCTGTGCTGCCTAATCGACTGTGCGAGCCTGTCAATGGTGATGACAGGATGACGCGCACTATATTTCTAATACTTGGACAATGCGATCCGCTGCAGTGTTCGCGTTTCATTTGACACCGATAGTACAGCTTGGTAAAAAGTAGGAAAAAACGGCGAATGTGTCCAGGAAGGGGAGAAAGAGAGCTCTTTCCCACCATTCTTTTGGCACCTGTGGCTGATTATTGCTATTCTTTACCATGCTGTAACAAGATGAAATATTTTAAGGTGAGCGATTCCTCATCAAATGCGAAAATTCACCGTCGGCGTCCCCCCGTCGCCAGCGTCAACACGAGTGATGCGAAAATTCATCACATGATGACGTCATCATGACATTCCAGACCGCCAAAATTTGTGACGTCATAACGTCAAGTCACATGATTACGTCATCACACGACATAGTCGCTTTGCATTGCCTCCGTGATTGGTGGGCCGATCTCGGAGGCGATGCAAAACCAGGTGATGTGTAGAAAGCTTCAGTGGAACAATAGGAACAATACATCGACTCAAGAAAAAGATGGCTTTCGCCTTCGAGTCATCTTAGGCAAATGCATAGGGAACTCGAGTCTTTTTAGTACACTGATCGCACCAAGACCTATCAAGAGTCGACCGTTGAGGCTGATTTTTCAGTATTTTATTGCAAATACATCTTCTTACGACTTTCGATGCGAAATCTTTGTATTTATCAACGTTGGTATGATTACACTAATTCTGTTCAGCATATTTTCAGACCACCATGAACGAGTGAACAAACGCCGATTTATTAGCGTAAGGGTTGAAATATGTTGCCAAAAAAAAAAGAACAAAAACAAAGGAAAATCACTCCGGACAACCTACCAATATTTCATATCCCCGTCGTGCATCCCCTTTAGACTCACCCTGTTTATTTCGTGTTTCAATTGAAAGAACTTACGACGTGCTTACACAGCAGCTGCTAAAAATGTGGATTTAATCAAACGTTGTTGCCGGTAACGCCATTTAATTTATTGGAATGACATCACACAAGTTGTTCATCCATCCGAATAAAGTTGTTCATCCATCCATCCATCCATCACAAGCCGTTTGTCATTCTCCGAACATAGGAATTGAGGCGAAGGAGCAGGCTTGGCAACCGAACACGCGCAGCACGCGGTATACATTTATTGCGCTTTAAGGCAGACATGGAAGCTGAAGCCCGAACGCTGAAGTCAGTGATCGAAAACGGGCAGGAAAATCATTTGGAGTGCGCCACGGCCATAGAACAGTCGCGAAAAGAAAAATTCACCATAGAAGCAGATGTACACATTGATGGCTAGCAGACGACAACAGGAGCAATCGACACAGAACGTGCTCCCGACGGCAACTCCGCTCAATTTCGCTGGGCATTTTGCTTGAACATTCAGTACAAATTGCTTTGTGAACTTGCCCGTGCACCAATGTTTCAATAACTCGAGCACGATAGACAGGCCGGCAGCGTCGAGCAGCCTTCACGTAGCGAGCGAGCGCGCGAAGAGCTGCATCCGAGTCCTCCCCCCTGACGTCACACGCGAGAGGGCGCCACTCAAAGATCTCGAGGCGAATAGTGACACACGACGGAAATCATATGAAGTAATTTTTTGGTCAGTTGTGTGCAGATCCGTAGGGCGGCGTCTTGCATCCCTCGTGTTCCCTCTGTTGGCGGTCACGCTGGCTCTGTAAGAGACACGGTGTTTTAAGATAGCGCGTCTCCGTTCGTGGCGCTATGCACGCAACCAATGGGGACGCGTCATTGCGACGCCGCAGTGCATGCGCTGCCTTTGCAGTGCAAGTGGTGCCTCACGAGCACTGTGAGGCGACGGCGGCATCGCTGCGAGCTACAAAGAAGGAACACGAAGGAACAAATTGGACAGATGCATGATATTGGAGAGGGAAAACGCGTCTATCGCATCTCCGTGCGAAAGCGCTCGGACGCACGTGTGACGCAAGCAGCCCTACAATACATGTAGCGTCACATCACGACCACTCCCTGAACTAAGGCGGACCGGCGGCTCCCATAGAGTTTCCTATAAATACACTAGAGGGAACTCTGGCGCTAGTGTCGATGGGGGCTGCAACACACGGCGCTTCAGCCAGCATGGGAATCATGGGTAGTACACAAATTTGCCTAGTCTTGCCTAGTCTTCGTTCTTTTGGCTGCGTATGGCCCGAATTCGCTTTGCCGCAATACAAAGTTCAACAAAGGTTTAGCAGTTACGCTTCACCACCTTCACCTTTTTAGGCTCACGATTCAAATATGCTCACGAAGTTCACAACGGTCCATCCTTTTATCCGAAACTGAACGAAAACGCACCAATAAACAAAGCCACAACTGCGTTTGAAGCCGGGAAGCACGAAGACTAGGTAAATCCGTGTACTACCCATCATTCCCATGGTGGCTGAACGATCGCAGCGCCCGAGTCGCCTCTAGTTAATTTTAGCAAACTCTATGGCGGCTCCCACTGAGAGGCGAGCGTTTGCACTGGCATTGAATAAAATAGAGGAGGCGTTGGTTCACCCTAACAGTGGACGGCACTGTACATTAGTTCAACACGGCAAGCTGAGCGAGTTAGTCATTAAGCGTGTTCTGAGATGGGCTAAGCGACACGGGTGCAGAGCAAGAAAGGCGACACGAGAACTGACCGAAAAGATTTTTTTTTGTCTTTTACTTCTGAACTTGCAGTATACGTATATAGCTAGTGGATGCGGCTATGCCTAATGCTCGTCCAGAGGTGCATCAATCCGCTGTCAGGAACCCTTAGGTACTTGCCCAAAATTATCTACGCATTGTAAACGCTGTTATTGCAAACCTCTTTGAACAAAGTGAAGTATTGTTTAAAACTAGACTCGAAATCAAGTTCTACGCAGTCCAAGAATATCGCCCACATAATTTCAGCGGGTGTGTTAATCGGGCATTTATCGCTTCGCACGCTACTTTACAGAATTTTTTAAAACCATAATTGCACTGCAGTAGTTGTTTTTTTCTTTTACAACGCGCACGCAGCATGCGATCTTTTTTTTTTTTCAAACAAGCACCTGTTAAGAAATTAATAAAAATAAGCAAGTAATTATCGGACAACGCTTTGTCGTTTTTGCTTGATGTCCTTCGGTGTCGACGCGCTGCCCACCTCACAAGATAGATTAATTTAATGTGCAACACGCAATAGGCAGTGGCACAACCTTCTATGTTTCCAGCGTTACTACACTGCCGACATTTCTTCTCCGCTTAGCGCAATCGCTTCAAGAGCAAAAGAATAACCATCTCTCAAATCAGTGTTGAGAATAAGTGCGGAACAGATTGCGTACAGCGGCACCACGAACCTCTAATGAATGAACGAATAGTCATGTGCATTTTGCCCGTTTCAATGTAATGTGCTTTCTTCGCAGTTTTGCGAACCACTTGCAGCTCAGTGCAGAATAGCTCATACGGCGTAGTGGCATATTTTTTACACAGGATACGTTATAATCGCCACTACAGGCACATCGGCACGAACATTGTTCATGAACGTAACACCTCATAGCAGTACCTATGGAAGTGACACCTGATACCGCCACAGCACCGACGCTCTACGGGACTCGGGTCACGCATCAGCGGCGATCTTATGCGCGTCGAGTAACCTTATATGACGTCGTCATCGCGAGATAAAGTATGGCGTGACTGCGCGCTCGCTCATTGTCCCACCGTCTAGCCGGATATCCACTTACGTCAAAGCCCGGGTGATGTGGGTTGTCTATTGTATCACGTCTCTCTCTGCCAATAGGAGGTGTCCAGGGAGGCTATCCTTGTTTCGACCATTCTCTGAGCGTCCTCGCCATTTTTTTCTTCGGGCCTCTACATCTAGAATTTCTTTCCTGGTTGAAGCCGAACGTGAGCGCGCGGATCAAGTTAGAGAATCGTCGCCCCGTTAGATGTACACGGGTGTAAGCAAGAGAGCGTATTGTCTCGTGCATTCAATTGGTTGGCAACCGCGGTCTGGTTCGCTTTTTAGCTGCATCTATCCAGAGCAGTCTCGAGAATAGAAGCTAGCGAAAGCTCAAACTGTGCCAAGCGTTCAGTTGCTCGGCGAGAAATTACAGGAGCAACGTGACGGGAATTCCGTGAGGATTCCGGTTGCGCTGCCTGCTAGAAGGTGAGAGCACGTCCGAGCGCTCAGAGATGGAGCGAACCACTCCGAGTTCTCAGTCGTCCAAATGTGTTCCGAACGTTCGACAACCACCGGCGAATCTGACGCACAGTTTGAGATTTGAGATTTGGTTTATTTTCACCATAATCGATACAATTATAACAGGATGAACAAGAAGAAGGAAAAAAAGTATCATTTATGATGAGGATAGCCGGGTAAAAGCTGCAATAACTGCAGCTTGACAAGCCCCCCCCCCCCCCCCCGATATAATAGGCGCTTTTAGCTGACCGTATTTCGCCTCCCGCTCCGCTCAGCCAGCCGGTGGTGGGGCCACTGCGCATGCGCCAGACGGTCAGCGCTGAGCGTGTGACCGGACCGTCGCCGGCGGCGGCCTGTAGCGAGCGAGAGGTCACGCGACACGAGGAGACAACGAAAATGGCAGCCCCTTGGGCTGCGAGTCCGCGTTTCTCGGAAAGCGTAGTGGTTGTTCGGCCAACACGCAAGCCCCGACGGCACTTCAGGATACACGAGGATTTGTGCCTTCTCAGAGTAGTCGTCGCAGCCAATCCCTTTGAAAATTCGCGCATGTGGGATGACGTTTTACGAAACGTCATTGCAGCGATACATCGGGAGCTGACACTTCGGGCAAAGAAGGAGCGTCTCGAGCTGCTTCTTTGGTACTTCCGACAACAGGACTCCGCAAACCTTCGCAAGTAAGTGATTTCATGTGCAATAGCTACAATTTCGTTTTTAACAGCAGCCACTCTCCCACCAATTCAGAAACGCTCCTTAACTTGACTTTCCACAAGGCAACGCGCTGAACGTGCTGCATCAACGCCGCGCGTTTGAAACGCGTTTGTGCTGCCCCGAGGGCGGTGGCTAGTCAAGTTCAAGCGTTTGTGAATAGGTGGGAGAGTGGCTGCTGTTAAAAACGAAATTGTGGCTATTGCACATGAAATCACTTACTTGCAAAGGTTTGCGGAGTCCTGTGACAGAAACAAATTAAGAAAAACCAAGGTGACAAAAACAAATTAAGAAAAGGCTCACGCGTCGAGCACTCGCAAGCATAACGCCAAAATAAATAAATTCATGTTGTTGTAAAACATAATTTCCTTTCTTGCTGTAAGATAAGTACAAATTTTTTTATTTTCCTTTTCAATATACTTATGACTTTCGTGCACTGATGGCGTCGCGCTTGACTTGACCGAAAGACGCTTGGCTAAAACCAACAACCCGCGTTGCGCTCCGGTAACGTTGAGCGTTTGAACGGAACGGGAACGGACCGCGGAATCGGTCAGCTAAAAGCGGCCTAATGGCAGCAACGTGCGGTACAGAAGGCGGTTAGTTAAGGTAAACATTTGAACTCACATTGCAACAATAATAAAAAAAACACTTAAGACGTATTTGCACTACAAAACGAGACATTAAAAGACACCATACTTAAAATAGAATTTTTAGGCATTACACGTAGAGTATCATCTGTTAGTTTGAATTTGTTTAGTACACTGGGTAGGCAATACTGCAGCAGCTGTAACCCATAGTTTGTACGCGGTCGTGGAGTGTACCAGTTAGCAGTGTGTCTCGTTGAACGTGTAGATGGATTTAGAGTTAAGTTTGCTAATGTACGTATGTAGCGGCTCTTACGGATTAGTTCTGATCTAAATGTTGTTAGGAGACAGTGTTCATAAAAAAATTCAAGTTTTATGATCTTAAATTTTACAAAGGATTCAGAAGTATGTGCATTATGTCAAATACCTGAAATGGAACGTACTGCGTTTTTTTGTGATATGATTAAGTTATGTAATGATTTTTTAGTCCCCGGTACCCCAAACTAAATGACAGTAGCGCAAGTGGGGAGTAAATAGGGCATGATATATCATAAGCTTTTGCTGGTTCTGGTAATATGCGTTGACATTTCCTTAAGATTCCCACTACTCTACAAAGTTTATTCCTTATGTAATCAGTGTGATGCTCCCAAGACATATGTTCGTGAAACACAACTCCTAGCGTCTTTGCAGAGGGCGAGAATTCAATTTTCACATTATTTAGGTACAGTGAATTAAGTATAGGACATGGTGTAGATTTCGCTCGGAAAATAACAGCTTTAGTTTTAGAACAGTTAATTCGTAAAGAATTTTTTACTGTCCAAGTGTACAGTCTGCCTAATGTGTCATTTGCCAATGATATGATAGTGTCAATATTCGTTCCGGAAAAAAACAAGCTTGTGTCATCTGCATAAATTACATGTTCTATTGATGTGTTTATTCTTGTGATGTCGTTTATGAAAATAATAAACAAAAGTCGGCCGAGTATGCTACCCTGTGCTATAACAAATCAGCCTTCCAAACAGACCAGTCGATTGTGTGTACCTTTATATCACTAAAGAAATGATCGTCTTCATGGCACTTAAAAAAGTTTTTTTCTTCAAAGACACGACAAATAAGCAACTGACGTTTAATTAAGCAATCAGGATGCCATATTTCTCTGTGTTCGAGGGATACGTCTGTCGCCTAACTTAACTTAGCACATGGAATCTCATGATATCGCCTTGGTCAAGGTATGAGTTCGTTCAGCGAGTTGTCAGTTGAGTTCTGTACCTGGTCAGGAAATCGATTGATCGGCTCTCCTAAGGTGTCCTGTATAAACCACCCTGGCTTCCATATTTCGCAAATTGAAGATGCGTTTCAAAATCCCTATTCATTCGGCAATGTCTTATTCCATTAGTCCAGCGGCAGCGCCAGCGGGGAGTGTGTGTGTGTGTGCAGCGGCCTCCCGCCTTAAAATTGCCACCTGCCCACCTCCCCCCCCACCTCTCATCTCCCAAGAGCAAATGTATTCAAAACGGAGCGCATAAATTCCCAGACTCCCTGCCACCCATAGGGAACTCACCTTTTGGTGGGTACACACCCCACTGAAAAACTCCTGGCGCCACCCTTGTCCGTTTAAATGTTTCTATTTTAAGACTCGGTGTACATCATGCTAGAACGTAGCTCCAGAAGCATGAGCCTCTTTTGCGGCATATCTGACAAGAGGTCAAAACGGCCAAGCTTCTGTTTTCGGCATTACACATTTGAACAGTTTTCTAAACTAATTGTTTAAATACATGCTGTTCCATTTTGCGCTGCATTGATGGCTGTTTTATTGGGACAGTGACATCGACACACTATTCTCTTTCTTCCCCAGTCTGTGCTACTCGTGATAAAAGAAAGAAAAAGGGGGGTTTTGATCTCTTCATACGGCAGTCTTTTGTGTTTACTTGTTCCGTTAATCTCTTCTCTGCAAGCTCTCAAACAAGTCTCTCTGATATGTCTAAAAGGATAATGTTTTTAGAAACCACGATCACCACAAGCTGTTTCTCAGGCGCATTCGTAAGCAATACTCGACAGCGACAAGCTCCGAATTCCACAGCTGCCGTAATGGTCAGTGCCTCGGCAGTGCCTCACCTGGGACGAAGAGCAGTGCAGAATTATGGCGTCGAGGAGCCCTGGTTCTGAAACGAAGCCTTCAATGGTTCGTGCGCCCGAAAATATCGCCATTCCCTAATAAGCTGGCGATTTCGTTTGCTCGCGTGCCATGTGAAGACTCTAACGCCTGCAGTAACGTCGCCTGCGGTGACGCATCCACTCGTGATCGTGTCGGTGAAAAAAATACGCTTATAAATAATAATGAGAACTATAACAATGATGCCAAGGAAAGTATAGGGGATGTTATTAGAAGCAATTGTAATATAAATGTGAAGAAAGAAAAGTGGACGAAGTTATCTTTTCGTCCACTTTTCTTTCTTCACATTTAAATTACAATTACTTCTAATAACATCCCCTATACTTTCCTTGGCATCATTGTCTGTTAGTTATCATTAATATTTTGTCTAACAAAGAAAACGAGCGCTTCAATTTACGTTTATCAATAAAGTATTTGTTGCTGTAATGGTGTACGTACGACTTAAATGCGATAAAAATGCACATTTTAAAGAAATATTATATGTAGCCCCGATTCTTCAGGGTCGCAATGTCATAATAAAAGCGTTATGCATAATGCTTAGCGTTCCCTGCTGCAACGTCATTTATGCAGCAATATTGAATGCGCGCATTCTTCACATTTTTCCAGCTTTCAAGTGCAAGTAAAGTCCCTCACAAATGTCAGCGTCAATGCGGGGTAAGGATTTCCGAGGAAGCGCTTGTTTTATTCTTTAACTTTCCAAGAAATGTATGATATTGTGTAGGATGGGTGTGTATTTCAAATAGCGTTTAGTATTTGTCATATAGAGCATTACGTGTGCATCAAGTTGAAATTTCAGGATGAAATGCACGCTCAGAACCATTCTTTGTGTCATTAAAATAAATGAAGCTCTTGAATTTGAATTAAGAAAAGTAAACTGAGATTTCGTAGAAGTGTTTAGTGGCGCTTTATGAAACTGTTGTCTTCAATCGCAGAAAAGCTGCCGTTGCAGCGAGCAAATTTTAGAACAGAACGAAAGTTTGCACATTCGCCATTAGCGTTTTTAAGTACAGCAATCGGTGTCTTTCGCATTGGCGGAGTGTACTGGTAGTTTGAACACTTTGCACATTTTCAGCCGCTCACGCTAACCATTAGCCTAGGGAGATGCCAATAGATTTCCGGCTTGTTTTTGCCAATATCTACAGACTAACAGAACTGCTTCATTTGCTGATCAATAACTATGAAGATGTAGAAGCTCAAAGGAGTCAGTTGGTTCTTTTTCCATAATAAGTCATTGCGTAGAAGGGTAGCAGCTTGGGCTAGTTGGTACATTTTGAGGAGTGCTACAGCGCGAACTGAAGATGAGGACACAGAGACAAATGAGGACGAGCGCTACGTCCTCGTTTGTCTCTGCGTCCTCGTCTTCAGTTCGCGCTATAAGACTCCTCAAAAAGTGATTACGATTTCGGACTCCATCTATACTAAACATTCAGCTGCAACTGTCCACCAACGAGCACTTCTTGAATTTATACTTGCAATTTTTTAACCGGATGTAGTGCAAGGGCCTACCGAGAAATGTCTCTCTGGGGTGTGGTTCAATTCCCCCCAATGTCTGTTCGTGTGGGTGTCGGTATGTGTGTGCATATTACGCACGCACAAAATGCAACAATTTTAGGTAGGGTTTAAAGCCGCCAGACCACACCCGGGCTACGCCATTGACAAAACCGTTTCCTCGTTGGAGGTTACCTTCCACTCAT
The DNA here is from genome assembly GCA_030522465.1 of Rhipicephalus appendiculatus. Taxonomy (NCBI): domain Eukaryota; kingdom Metazoa; phylum Arthropoda; class Arachnida; order Ixodida; family Ixodidae; genus Rhipicephalus; species Rhipicephalus appendiculatus. The sequence continues at coordinate 25,164 of JALIZH010013978.1, read as the reverse complement.
GATAGGGAAAGGAAGCCTTAGTGGAATAGCCTAATAACGTGTAATCATGAGCAACGTGGTTGTTCGTAGTAAGCGTATCGTGCCATGTTTATCTGACACCATTCATAGCGCTCTTCCTGTCTTACTGTGACGACGCAGTTGACGCAGACATCTGAATTCATGAATGGCAGAAATATATGTACAGAAAGAATGGAGAGAAATGTAAATTTTATTCTCGGCTGTGTAAGCTACAAGTGAAAGGTGGTCATCAGGGTACCAGAGAAGCTTCCTAAGTATGAGCTAAGAAAGAGGATCGTGCGGTAAACACTGTGCGTTAATTTGTAGAGTTTCGAAGATGGGCAACAATCCAGAAATTCAATGCACGTGCCTTCGGGTTCGTAAAAGCTTTGCTGCGATCGGTTGGCCGCCACTGCTAACGCACGCAACATCTTAGTTTGCTGGCACCTGTAGTAGCGAATAGTTCTATCTCAACTACGTCTTTGTAAACATGGCCGGGAAGTAGTGTGTGATAGGGATCTGTCATGCTTGTACATTTGAAAACCACGCTATACGAGCCCCTGTCCGTGCACCCATCTCGTTCTCTCCACCGCGGGGCAACATGACCACCCACAGGCAGGCCTACGGCCAGACGTTCACGCAAGGCGTCACTCAGACGCCCGGTTACACCAGCGCTGTGTCCATGGTGTCGCCCCCGCAACCGCCGTCCATGTACGGCGCACCTGCTGGCGGCTTTATGACGGCGCAGCCACCCGGCATGACGTACGGCCCGCCACCCGCACCACCCTTCGGTGGTCCAATGCCGCCGCCGCTGCAAGGGCAATTCGGACAGCCACCATTCGGACCTCCTCAACAGTTTCCGCCATTCCCTCCACCGCCGTTCGGAAGGTCAGGCCTACATCAGCATAAAGTGATTCCGACAATGCGGGTACGCTTTGAAGACGTCGACAGGGAAGAGACGGGACACGCGCTCTGCATGTCCCATGTCTTCCCTGTCCATGTTTTCGAAGCGCACTCACATCGTCGACGTGCTGAACCAACTCGCCCAATTAAGTACGCTGTTAAAGTGATTTATCGCTACCAAGCGGAGGTCAAGTCAGAAATGGCTTACAGCATAGCGCCACAGCAAACAAGGACACAAGGTGAAACTACACACAGGCACGGGGGGCTAATTTTCTTGCAAAGACCAGCCAAAATGCAAGAAGAGCAGCTGGAGATGGTTGTGGCTCCTGGCGGAGGAGATCGCAACCACGCGCGTCTTGATACGCGGCCTCTGAGATGTGCTCCAGCAACGCGATGAAACGCAAACCAAGGAATGCACATGAACGGCGACGAGCGCGTGCCAGACACTTTAGTCAATGATTGGGGCCTCCTCCAAATGTTTGAATCCAAGCCATCTCTTAGGAAACCATATCGAGTCTTTCGTTCTGGTGTCTTTCTTTATAGTGTCTCGTATTTTGGCTGGGGTGCACAAGAATGATGAACCATGTCCCCAGATTTTGACCCTTCTGCAGCGCTAACTTTCCCCAGGGTTGTCGAAAGATATCGCCTGCTGTCCGCTTGCCGTTTTATATGGTGTGTTTATTTGCTGTTTCGCTACGCTCCTAGACATTTCATGACAAACCAACAAGCGCAAATAGACAACCTCGCAAAGCAAGGGTTGCATATGGACCGGCCGTCGTCGACGACTGAGAGCTAGGACTCTAAAGTGTTTCGCAATAACAATTGTTCGCGTAAGAAATAAAGAATATAATTTCTCGTAAAACAGCAACGCTCTAACCATTAATGCGCGAATATTTCTCGTCGGCATTACGTTCAACACCAATGCAATTGAGAACAAGTTTTTAATTCAGCACGAATGCGCAATGACCGCTGATGTTCAATACCTCCACTTCGTCAGGGCAAGTTATTGTTTTGCATAGGTCGATTTATCTTTTGAAAGCAACACCAACTTTCACTGAGCATGACGAATTACCTTAAGGTTGTGCAACACGAAGGCCAAATTGCAAGTTTCGTTGGAATCACGCCTTCTAACAGAGCCCCCCTGCTGTCTACGTTGTGACGTGCCGGACTTCATTGTTCCCACGCAATACAGATTATTTTATATGTTTATGTTATTGATATCTACCATGTAGATAGATCTCTACTTTTTATGTATGCGAGATAATCGTAGTATTCGGACTAGCAGTTGCCGAGTAGCGGCCTCGATAGGCGCGTTTTCGGTATGAACCACGCCACGGTGAGCTAGACTGGTAATGCTTCGTTCTTTTTAATCCACTTCCGACACGTCAAGGCCCGACCTGCGACGGTGATGCAGCGGTTACGGTGCTCGGCTGATGACCTGGCAGTCATGTGTTCGAATGCGGCCGCATTTCGATGGAGACAATATGATAGGGGCCCGTGTATTAAGATTTACGCTTGCGTTAATGAACCCCGGGTATTTTAAATGATCCGGCGCCCTTCACCCCCGAGTGTGCCTCATAATAATGTGGTTTTGGCAGGTACGAACTCTAGATATTGATATTATCGACGTGCAACGTATAGCTTTCGCATGTACAAGTTTCTGGGAAAAAGAGGAGCTCGCTCCTTTTTATCTGCCATTGCCCTCTTACTTTTAATCTATCCAAAACTTTCACTAATAAGCAAAAAAAAAATGTTATTATGGTTGACGTACCTAACGGAGAGGCGAGAGATTAGACTGGTTTTACGTAATGCCACTAACTTTTGCATGCTTCCGCCTCTACCGGTTGTCTCGGGCTTGCCATTGAGAACTGCGTCGACTTCCGAAGACACTGACTGATTTAAGGTAAGGCTGATACCGCTTTACGACTTTCGTTTCGAACTAGAACGAGCATTCAAAGTTCTCTCTCTTCATTTTGTCGCAATACAGATTATTTTGTGTTTGTTATTGATATTTACCATGTAGATAGCAAATAGAACACACACTTGGGATAAACACTGCGCACTAGCTTGCTTTATCAAACGGTGCTATTCAAGCTGACCGCAAGTGTATTTATGTAAAACGGTGACACATCAAATTTCTACACGGCATGTGCTCACTGATCGACATCGAAATATCAAGCGTTCCACATATAGATCGGGAGTGAAAGTTAACGCACCGAGGACCAATATTATTAATTCTTCCAGCTTCAGTTGTCAACTAAAGAGTGTCTTTGATTGTTGATTGTTCCAACTCCAATTTTTAAAATTTTATTTTTAGCGTGACGGAGTGTCTCGCAAACAGCAGTTAGCACACACGCAGGCGCTGAAATGCGTGTATCGAATAAAATCATTTGTCAAAGCTGTCACCGAAGTAAACTCAAAGTAACTGCCATAGAGAGCACACGGAAGCCTGCAGATGAACCATGCATATCAGGGCTCCTAATGCGCTGTTTCACGTCTATTAAAATACTGGAGTCATTCTCCTTCATGCGAGCTATGGCAAGCAACCGGCCACAAAAGCAGCAGACGCACATTTATGCACTTCACGAGAAACGGCTGACAGAAATGGCTTCAACCTTGATTAAAGCTGTTATCGGATGTTATTGCAGTGCGTTCGCGACGCAGAGCACGGAAGAATTCGGCGATAAAAAAAAAGAACGTTGTTTTTCTTCTTCCGTAAGTGCTCTTTCACATTGCTACCCGTCGTAATTGTTAATATGCTCAGCATCATGACCGGCTCAAGTACTCGCTTACACCTGAATGGTCCACAAGATCGACTATCAACCATTCTTGATGGCGGACATAGTATTAACGAAAGGAGACGGGCAATATTTTGAAGCTCTTACAAAAGTCGTGAATACGTGAGCAAGCCGGCCGCCAATTCCACTTATTTATTCTTTTTTTTCTGAGAGATGTCTGTGATGACGGCCATCGCCAATGGAATGGGAAATGTAGCGCTTATTATATCCTAGTTAGCAACCGCGCTACTCAGAGCGCCCAGCACTTGAGCATAAGCACCGAACTTATATGTTCCGCCTGCGACTGCCGGAGTGGCGCTCAGAAACCTCGAGAGTTTCGTGCTCCACCTAAGTCAAATCCGCGAACCACCAACTTCACGTGTCTTGTACTAAACGGCTATGTAAAAAAAGTCCCATAGCGAAAATCAGGCAATTGCCAGGCCTACGCTGTTGCACCAATACTGGTTCAATAGTATGCACAAGTTAGTTTTAAATAGTTTGGGCTTCAGGACACTCTTGGTCATTGCCTGAAACCAGAATTTTTTCGATGCCTTTGGGATATTGGAACCTTCTTTTAACGCAAAAGAAGAAGAATGACACACTTTAGATGTGACGCCGCTTGTCTGGGGCCGAGAGAGGAGAAATCACTGCGAATTGCAGCTTTATCCTGAAGGCCACCGCCGCCAACACCGGCGAGACTCCGCCGGAGCTACCGTGACTTGCGGCCCGAACCACGACGGCCACCCAGGGACGATCGGGACAATCGGGACAATCGGGACGATCGGGACGGTCGGGACGATCGGGACAATCGCGACGATCGGGATGGTCGGGACGGCCGGCGAGCGCCTACGCCAGGACGCTACGGGAGCAGGGAGCGACGCGGGAACGAGGACAACGACGGCGGTTCGGGGCGTCGGCGACGCGGAGGGCGACGTCGAGGCCGTCGCCGGCAAGATCGGGATGACGACGACGACATCGGCGGAGCACCGCCCGTGTTGGACAAAGACGTGGGACGCCACGCACCTTCGTGCGCCATCCGGCGCGCCAGGCGCCGGCAGGAAGAGGATGACGACTACGAAGATGACGACGATGACGACGGGCTGGGACGCACGGGGTACGTCCCTACTACGTTAGTGCATTCCGAAAGAGAACGAACAAAAACGTTGCCGTTAATGTTGCCTGAAGAGAACGAGCGGCCCGTACAAATGGACGCGCATAGCGCACAGGGAACGCAGAAAGCTCTTCGCGATTTGGGGAAAAAAATGACCACCACGTGAAGTTCCGTCAGCTTCACTACTCAAATGTATTGAGATCTAGCCCTCCTAAGCCTTGCCGCTCAACGTGCGTACCGGGACACGAGGGCCCTTTCATAGGAGTCGTTGCATACGGATCGACACTGTTCGTTCTCGTTGTACAACGGCATCCAAGTCGACTGCATTGATTGTCGATGCGACGAATTCATTGGAAGGCTCCAGGCACTTAATAGCCCAACATTGGCGATTTTCCGTCTCGCTTCGATAGTCGCGCCCTTCCGTTCTATGCACGGTTCTGCTGTTTCAACCACCGACCCTCAGACACACTTCTACCCTACGCCGGCGGCGCTGCAGGCTACAGGCATGCAGCGCCGCCACCGATGGATAGAAGTGTGTCCGTACGCCGCCGTCAGCGTGCAGCCCCAGCGCTGTCTTAACCATACGTGTGTAACCTTTCCACATACCTCCGTACGTAATAAGTTTCTAGGCTAAACACCATAGGAAGGACTGTATTTACTATAATGCTGATGAAGTTAACGCAATATAACAAATCAGCTGAATCCTAATAATCATGAATTTTTGAGACATTAGACATACGTTGAACCGCCGCCTAAACGGCAGGCGTCGGCCACCTCTAAAAGTTAGGTTAGGTTAGGTTACATAATTTACTTAGCATATCTATCGAGGGACAAGGAGCCTGATTGGCCAAAACTTTCGTTAAGATAGGAAAATACGCGTTATCGGTGTTTCAACCGTCCGTTGGAGACTATTGTAAAAGCCCACCATGGGTTCGTATTCGAGATGCAGATCGTAAGTTCGGCTCGTAAGGGCAGTAAGTCGCCAAACGTGGCACAATCATTACTCCTTGTCCGCTACTGTGTTAAGAAACCTTATCAGCTAGTGTGTTAGGAAAATCTTCTGAGCTCACCTCATCAGAAATGCTTTACAATAACGAAAAGCTCTGCGGAGAGCTCTCCTTTTATAGTTTTACACAAGCCTTCGTCATAAGCAGTAGTAACGCCTCTCAAGAACAGGCAGCAGCTGCGTTCACAAACGAACGTGCTCTTAGTGTACTTGGCGGATCGATTATCGATGGGCATTTCATCTTCAGAAGTGCTATCGTGGACTTAAACTCTTAGGTTAATTGTTCTGTCGATTAATACATATCGCCTTGTAATGTAAGTAACCTCGGCCGACCACGAGATCTAGGCATAATGTGAAATGGAACATGCCCATGCTGCTAAGCCTAACGCGAAATGAAACGGGTCCGTAGTGTGAACTAAGCCTAACGCAATATGTACACCTTTCAGCAAATGTATATGGACCATTGCCGTCCGCACACCTTTGCCGTCTGCGCCAGCCTAGTCGCGAGCCGTCTGCTGTCCAGAGCATTTCTCTGACGAATTCCGTCAGAATAATGCTCTCTACAGCAATTCCGTCAAAGCAATGCTTTCGACAGCGGACGGCGTGCCACTAGACGGCGCAGACGGCGATTTCAATCAATCAATCAATCAATCAATCAATCAATCAATCAATCAATCAATCAATCAATCAATCAATCAATTCGGCATGCGCTCCCCTGGTCTGTGTACTTTTGCTCACGGGTGCACGTGCCCACAGTGCGAATTAAGCCTAACGCGGTGTGTACGCACGCTGTCTTTCTCATTCTCGGTGCAGATCGAACCCGCTGACGCGATTGATCATCATCGAGAGGTGAGTCGAAGAAAGTAATGACGGCAGGCGAAGAAAGTAAGCAGTTTCATAATTGAATATACGAATAGCGCAACAGACAAGGACTGAAGAAGGTAACAACATACAGCGCTGTGTGCTGTTACCTTCTTCAGTCTTTATCTGTTGCGCTGTTCGTATATTCAATTATGCCCTAGCAACTTGCCCAGGTTTCCACGCTTTATAGGCAGTTTCACTCGCAGCAGCAGAAAAACTGTGCAGCATGCATGATTTGTCTTGGTTTCGGCGTTGAGAAACTATAGTCTGCGACATATTAGTAAGTTCAAACAGTTAATATAATTACAAACGGCTCTCAATCAGCGACAAATTAAACCACAGTGACAGGTGTCCACTGTTCGGCTCGGAAGAGCATTTGTATATATGCGGCAGACAGTCTTCATTTATTAAGACGAAAGCCTCAGATGACCTGTCGAACGCGGAAACTGACCGGATTCCCGCGTTGCGTTTTCACGTCGACAGGCGTGAACACGAGTAATGCGAGAAATCATGGCATGATGACGTCATCATGACGTCACGGATCGTCACAATATGGGACTTCATCACGACGTAAATGCGGCGTCACATGACGTGACGACACATCGGGGTGGCTTCATCGCAACACATCATTGCTTCTTAGCATGGTGCATTTTATGTAAATTCAACAGTCGAAAGTAAATAGCGCGTGTAATCGAAATGTAACTGTCATAATTGGACCTTTATTGTTGGATCTGTCGATAGCGGTCTGTCCCAGCTAAACTAACGGGCACGTAATTGAGCCGTACCACTAAATGTGGGTAGGACTGCTTTTTTTTTCTTGTTTTTGTTTTTTTTTTCATCACCATCGTCTGGCAAGGCCGTAGCCAGAAATTCTTTTCTGGGGGGGGGGGGGGGGCACCTCCTTGAAATGGTCGTTTTTCGCTTTGTATGCCATAGCGCAAAACAAAATTCGGGAGAGGGGGGCGGGGGGGCACGGGCCTGGTGTGCCACCCCCTGTCTACGCCGCTGTCGTCTCCTCAATTGAAGCTCAAATCCATTTCAGGCGCCAATAATTTGGCCCAATGAAAAAAAAAATTGTTTCATCACAGTTCTTGCTACATCAAATCAGTAAAAGCGCTCAACTTCCAAACGACCAAGAATTTTTTTTTAGCGTGCAGCGAGTAAACTCCAGTCTGCTGGTACAATTTTATACGAGAACTGTCTACATCAGCGTCGAATACAGTGTCAACTAAAATTCCAAATCGGCAGACTTATTCGTTTTCTTCTTTCTTTGTTTCCTCGTTTCTTTCCTTGCTTACGCTGTGTTATTCACCAAAACGTTGTGTCTTATTCAAAGATACAGAGATGGGGCCGTTTCGCAAGCTGCTGATGTAGCACAAAAGCGTGCACGGACAAAGGAGACGTCAGCGACACGAAACAACATTGAAAGGCGTGCGAAACGAATCGGGCGCATTCTTGCCTGGCGCTGGTCCGAGTTTGGTTTTTATTTCTTTTCTTGTTTTTTAACGAGGCGATTCTTTAATTTTTTAGTTTACGATGTTACTATTCAGACGTATCAACGATGCGCTCACAGAAAATGTACTCTCAGTTGGAGTACGTCTCACTTTTCAAAGAATTCGACCTTTTTCTGTGCCTTTTGCATCCACACGTTGTAACAAGAAATGGCGATGCCAAGATTTTTGAGGCAAAATGGAGTCGCTTCAAGTACCGTACTTGCTCGCACAGTGCTAGTGCTTGCAGACACTGGCAAATGCATAACTAGTAGTGACAAAATTACATACAGCGATGACTGGCATTTACTTACGTTGAGCTAATACTGGCTGCACACTGCTACAACACCAACATTACCTTAGTGGGACACCAATGCGAAGGTGTTTTTGCGAACTCTGCTTTTATCAATGTCGCTATTATTCGACAGAAAATTAGTGAAATTTTTAGTTTTCTCAAATTCTGCGCCGATATCGCGGCACATCAATGTCAGCGCGACGTGACTGATTTTAGTGTAATTTTCCGCATTTCGGTAGCGTTGTCTCAGTCAAATTTCCTGAAGCTTACGTTAAGCCTGTAGTCCCCTTAAATGAAAATTTACTTCGTTTTTGCCGATTAGGAATTATGTAGTCTCTTACAGATGCCGTCAAAATATTTTACGCCATGGCTTCTCGGTGAGCAAACTTTAATGTCGCGTCGTCACGGGCAAGTGTCTTTTTGCCGCGTTTTTTGGCTTGCCAAGCCTCTTCTCGCGCTTAGAGATGTGCTTTTGGTATTTGTGAAAAATTAACCTACTATTACTATAAAAATCGTTTTGTTCTCTAGTGTTCTGTTAAGTACATCTCAATCCGAGCCGATTATGGAATTTTCTATCATTATTTCGCCTATTCTGTTTTATACTAAATTTCTACTCTCTAGAGCTACCGCGTCTTTCACTGTGTTATCGTGCGGCCTCCAATCACACGTGTAAACTATTATGTCACTCGCCATTTTTAACAGCGCTCGGTAAGAGTTGTACGCCTGAATTAGGCAACTATGGAGAATGTCTAACAGAGCTCACGAACTCGACGAAAAGTAAGGACGTGCCATAAAATATCGCCATCAACTGGATAATTAGAGAGCAAAGATTAAAAAGTACCCATACACATGACTTCGCGGACGTGCAACATCGCTATTACAATTCTACCCGAATAGAGCAGTTCAGAATAACATTGCTGTGGCGCAAGATATTGCACAACGGGAAAAATACGGTAAAAATTCATCATGTTGATGATTCGATTAACTACGTTATTTACGCGGATGATACCAGTTTCTTCGTTTCAGGAACCAAGGATGATGAACTTATACATTTGGCAAATGAAGTACTATGAAAAATATACATTTGGTCGGTAAAAAACTCACTTCAGCTCAAATTGCTCTACGACAAAGGCAGTGCTTTTAGGGCGAAATCCACGCCTTGCCATCTTAGAACTCTCCGCGTCAGCTAAAACATTAGGTGTTATTTTTCATGAACTGATGACTTGGGACCACCATACCGATTGCTTCAAATCAAAGCTTTGCAAAGCCTTAGGCATGTTGCGCAGATGCCAGAAGCTGCTCCCGATACAACAAAAACTCATGATAGATAATTCACTATTTCCTTCGCATCTGCGCTATTGTCACCTCGTTTGGTCAAACAGCACAAAACAATCATTAGATCATGTGGTCACACTGCAGAAGCAAGCCTTACGGGCTATTGCTGATGTACCCTACAATGAACATACGCGTGATATGTTTCTGAAGTTCAAAATTATCCGAGTTGACTACCTATATGAGTATCAGCTTATTTGTCCTTTTAAATGTGAAACGACTAAGGCTACTACTCATATGAGGAACATCGCGAACTTGTCAACCGACCAATCATCTCGCTTAAACCGACACACCGGACATTGGGCAGTTCCGCGACCACGCACAAACTATGGTCTTCAAACACTGTCTTCCTTCAACACTAAATAAATATAAACTATGCGATGAAAACAAACGTTATGTTCCTAAAAACGCATTGCTTCAACTGATATTATGAATGCCAACCTAGCTTTTGTGTTTCTTGCTGGTTTTTATCACTTTGCTCTATGTATTCCTAGTTTAATATTGCAACAAGTAGGGAATCCTTGTCATGTCGCTGCTGTTATTGTACGGGAAAGTGGGACAGTCAAGCTGCCTATACGCAGCTTTTATCCCATCATCCTTGCTGTTTATACATGTCTTGTACCTATGTGGCAATAAACTTCGAAACTTCGAAAGGCTTCAGCCATAATTCTTCATCGTCATCAGGCACCGAGACAATTAATGGAGTGGTGGGTACCTCGCAAGCGTACTTGTATTAGTAGACCCAATAGAGTTTGCAACGGGTTCCAGAAAGGGCGCTCTTTCAGCTTTCGCGGTGACTGTGCTGTGATTTCCGCGCAGGCCTGGCGTTTTTTGCAAACTTGGCATTTTTCTCCGTCTCAGCTCTACATATTGTCCTAGACAAGCATTTTTTATTCCTTCAGGACGAAATATTGTTACGAAGCCTTGATAGAAACTGTAATCCTTAAGCATTTGTTTTGTACCACCAGCACAACGCACTCGTATGGCTCAGATATATCCGCGCCCTGAAAGCATGGGCGTTTAGCCCACGCTTTCACTGGGATCCCGGGCGTGGAGCCATACGTTCAAAACCTACTACCACCAAAAAAATATATTACATCTTATACCTGCATTTATTACGGTGAACTCCTTAGCAAACCCGAAAATAGACCGTCGGCGCCAACACGAAATCATGCCGTCAGCATGACGTCTATCTATCTATCTATCTATCTATCTATCTATCTATCTATCTATCTATCTATCTATCTATCTATCTATCTATCTATCTATCTATCTATCTATCTATCTATCTATCTATCTATCTATCTATCTATCTATCTATCTATCTATCTATCTATCTATCTATCTATCTATCTATCTATCTCCGTATGCCGCGGCCACAATTATGAGTGTCCCGGACAGCTTCAGGGCTCGCGAGCCTCGCGTCCCTTTCCTCCTCAACACGCGAGAGAGGAGGCGACGCTAACGCTCGGCGCGTAGCGTCGAAGTCTCTCGACGCCCTCGCCGAACATGACCGTGGCGCGCTTGGCGCTGCTGTGGCGCAGCGCTGCACTGTTGGCTTCCCGCCCGGGCTGCTGTCTCGGCCCGAGCCGCTGTTTCGTTCGGTGAGCACGTTCTTTTCCCTCTCTCCCTCCTTCACTCTCTCGACGCCCGCTTTCTCCTTCGGAATCTATTCCCGTTTCCTTTATTGTTGTTAGAAATAGAAACACCCCTGCTGAAGGAGAGCTAGGCTGTGTGCGCCTGCAAGGATCATCCATTTCGCCCGATCGACCTTCGGCGAATAGCTTGTCGCCGTGTATATTTCGCGTCGACACTGCGTCCAGCGGGCGCAAGTTGTGAGCAGAACTGCTTCATGATCTACCTTTTGCTAACAATTTCTTTGATCAACTCAATGAAGTATGATCTGTTGACACCTGAACGGCCGTCAACGATAGGCAAGGAATGTAGGCGAATAATAGGCCACGAAAAAAAGGATGAAGCATTAAGCATAGATGTGATATTATTTTACATATACGCAATGGAGGGACAAGGCATATGTTTATACGTAGCTCTCCTGAGGAGTGATTTTCAGGAACAGCTGATAGACATTTCACTGCTTTAAAATTTGCTCGTTTGGAAATGTTTTGTATTTCGTAGTTTCGCAACATGAGAAGCATTCACCGAGAGCAACCTAATCAGTTCCAGCGCAGTCTGCAAATGTGTTGTGGGGTACCCGCATATCGTTGGTAAAAAACAGCCGTAAGGACGCGGCAAGTCGTCGACCAACACAATCGTCCGACTATCATGCGTTTTCAATGCTCTCTGTTAAAAGAAAACTGCATAACCTAACGGGCCATGCCGCCGGATTAAGTTATCATCACACGAGCCTTGACATCAGTGTTCAACTGTCTGCAGAGAGGGGCAGGAAATTCCGTGTTGGGACGCTAAATGTGCACGTATGAAACACCGGAACAAACAATGAATGTGAATAGCGAGAGACATTCCCTTGTTTCTCCTAACCCCATTCCTCTAAGACATTTGCACTGCCGCACCACACTTATGTCGCCGACACGTCCTCCACAGTGGCCATACTATATTTGCTAACGCCGCTCTCAATGAACAGCGCCTGGCCCTGGCATTGCAGAATCCATCAAACAGGGAAGCCATGCCCTACATACGCACGATTGGCCATGCGATCCTTTCCGTGTAGAAGTTCTGGCCATGTGGAACGCTTTACAACTACCACAGTGCCACCCACCACTTACGCTGACCCACTTCAAGCATTAAAGGACATTGAGAATCTCGATACTGCAAATGGCACACACTATGACATCCGCCATGTTATCCTGCACAAACAGAACGGCAATGATGCTAGGGTAGCCTCGATGCCGTCACAAATGGAGAACCCAGGGGGAGAGGTAACGCTATGGCACACAGTCTTGTCACCTCAAAAGGCTGGCGTTCTCACCTTGTCACCTCCCACTTCACCTACGCGGACCTCCCGATCACAGCGACCACTAATATGCCAAACTGCCGCCGACCCCTCTGGCCGATTTGGCCCGATTGCGACGCTTTCGTAGCTACCTTAACTAGAAGTGACATCACCCCGTCTCACATATTTATGGGCATCGCCCTCACCGGGCATTATTTCTAAAGAAACAAACTTGCTAACACGGACATACTAGAAAAAAAAATTATACGTTGCTCACTGGAAGCGGGGAGAGAGAAAGAAAGAAAGAGCGTGCCTTCCCATGATCCTTCGAGGCGGTTGCCCTCCTCCTCGGTCGATTGCTATACCTCTCCCCCCACAGGATCGCGACAATACCGCGGCTTTCACAGTCACTGCTCGCGCACCGCTCGAGCAAAGAGCATTTCCCGAGCAGCTGAGCCGGTGTTCTATCGCTCTCTACCACAAGAGGTCAGTCGTTCGCACATTGCTCATTTCGCTCGAACCAATTACATCCAACTCGCTTCGATTTTACGAAGCCGCGCCTCGGATAAACGGCAGATGCCTCGGGAATATATATCGATCACGCTTTAGTGGCAAACACGCCCGTACATCTTCTCCCAAGTCGAAAGGAACTTCGTTGAGACGCTCGTTTCAAGGGACGCTATTCTCGCGAACTGCGGCATCCGCTTGACGTACAAGGTGGAATTCCCACGTCGACGTTTGGGAAGACTGCGCGCATAATCTGCGTTACGTTGCGAATACGAGCAGATTAATCATTTGGGACCAAACTCATTTGCCATTCGCGATCAAAGGATGCTCGAAGTCGAAGCAAAGCGCGCAGGATTTTTTTTCCTCGTGGGGAGGATGCGGAGTGACCTTGTGCTCACGAGAGAAGGCAGGGCTGCGAAGGGTTGCTCGGTGGGATCGAGGGGCGTGACCTTCCCACCAATGTCAAGCAGGACTCGGACGGCGAACCGAACTAGTGATTCGTTTTTAGAAAACGTTACAAAACGCAAAATAAAAGAAAAAAAAAGGTTAGTTGTTCCGGGTGTAAACATTCACGCGCGCCCTTTTATACAAGACTAAGGTTCCGATATTCCGGGTCTTTTTTTCACGCCATATCACGAGGCTCGTGAATACACTTAAGCAATAAAAAAACTTCGAGTGGATGCCCCATAACGTTGACTCGGTAAATTTCGATGTCAAATCATTTTCTCAATTCTATTATATGAGTCTCGCTCAAATTTATTGGTGTGACTCAAGTTATGGCATCAACGTCGACGGAGACGTGACCATCGGTCTCGCTCTTGCGCTAGTGTTTATGTTTATAGAGTGGTGGGACAGCTTTTTTCTTTCTCTGCTTATTTTCTGCGCTCATTGAACAGTCGGTGAGTCAAGTATGCCGTAACAATAGCGTCTTAATGCCGAGAGGCGTAACGTGCCACTTCAGCTACCTTGCAATATATATCTACAAATATATGTATACATATACTTGGCACCAATAAGTGTACTCTTGCGACACTGCTCGACGTAAGCGTTAGTGAAGATCAGGATTCACTGCGTATACTACTCAGTAAATCTACCAGGCGCAATAATACTTCTTTGATTGTTTCGATCCCAATGGCACGATATATTGAGAGAGCTGCCAAATTTTCCAATGTGAGTCACTTATGCGGACGCTCTATAAATCGTCAATCGAGCTTTCTTGTTTTTTGCTTGTGTCGTATTTTGGTATACTGACAGGCCCATGTCTTTCTTGAATGGCATGTGGCTGTGGAAATATCTTGAGTGGCATGTGGAGATATCTTGAGTAACTCAGCATGAGGCTGAGTTACTCAAGATATCTCGTGCAATGCCCGTCCTACGCAAGAGATGCGAAAACTACACGTCTGGCCAGTGCACAAGATGCCAAAGTTCAGCCGACTGAAAATCAGAAGAGAGTTAAAGCATATTTGAAATATATTTGCCGTTGATTGAACACTTTTGTACACCCTCCACTGCAGGACGAAATGACATCATGAGCATTGTGTTTGCCTCCGCGCTTCTGCTAAAAAGCAGGCAAATTTTAGCAATCCTCCTATAGTCGCATCTATAATTTGCGCAAGACAAACCGAAGACTGTAAACTGGCTTTGCACCAATGTGAGTTATTTATATCAAGTCATGTCACATTACCTATTTCCTTGCTATGTTTCTCGTTATGTTGACTCCATCGCAGGTACAGTGGCACCCCTTCATTAAGATATTCCGCGCCAGTGGAGAATGTTAATAAATCTTCGTATTAAGGAGTGAGTCACGCAACGGAATTCCTTACTCAGAGGCGCTCCCTCTCTCTCTCTCTCTCCAGCACGGTCGTATTAACAAAGGAGCTAACGCAATTATAGTGGCACCGACCTGGGGATTCAGATAGACGCTTCTATCAATTTAGTTTGCGAGGCCGATTGATCGAGTGAGGTCCGCATTAGTAGCTACAAGTCGGTTCTCCGCTTAATATCGTAGTCCTAATTTAAGAAAGCTGTCCCCTCGTTCAATATTAATGGAGTAAAAAAGCAGACCTTTTGAATGTGCATGCACGAACACGCAATTCTCGTAATGTTATCGAGCTGCAAAACAGCGCGTTGCCGGTCGGAGTCTTGTACGAGAGTATAGTCCGTGCTCGTCTATTTGGACAATGGCCCGGTTCTGCTTTAGAGAAATCTAAATTAGATCATGAATTTCGATCCTCAAAACCCAATGTCAAGCCATTCATATGGCTGCTTGGCCGAGATTGGACTGATTGAATCAGGGACGCAAGAAGACAGCGACAAGCGCCTACTACAAACTGAAAGTTTACTTGCAAAGAATTGGTATATGTGAACCGACAGAGAAATTTTCGGGAACAACACACGAGATGGGAACACAAAGAGAAAATTACATGCGATAATAAAAACTACCACACCTTGCAAAAGCCTTCTTTGGATTGTTGAAGTAGCTTGTAGTTGAGCACTCGTATGTCAAGTAACTAGCCTGTCACCATCATTGGCATAAACATGTTTAGACGGACTACAGAAATCACTGTTTTATAGCATAGTTAAATTATCTTAAACCTGCCCGTCCCCGTCCTCAAAGAAGTTGCTTGTTGAAAGTTTATTTTATGAATTTCTTTGTTGGGGGCGTTCTCACTCATATTTCATGTTAATACGCTTGATTTTGTAGTCATTCAATTAGCTAGAATTGACTACGTCACTACAAATGAAAGCAACGAACGTACATTCGTTTGAGTTGGAAGCTAGCTGCCACTTAGTAGGTGTCTGAGAAAACGAGTGATCATAACGAACAAATACGTTAACACATATCGTCTAACTAATCGAAATTGGACCTGTGTGCGCGATTGAATGGTGCATGCCATCGTTTGTCTGCCGACTATGGTATATAATGATTTTGGAGAAGAGTTGTCGTGTCACTCTTGCGCCTTGATCATTAATCTGATTAAGTGGTGCGCTTCGACGTATCATGCACGCATAAGCCCAAGGGACCATTACAATAAACCGCGAAACCGCGTTCTTGACCTCGCATTGTCTGCGTCGATTACCTAATTAAGTTACGTACCGCGGCGAAACGTTCTCCCGACAAATTCGAATTTGTCCTGTGATGTTCGCAACCTTTATTGCACTCTCTAGTTGGCGCTCTACGCGTAGTCACTTAAGACCGAAATCAACTAACCCGACACCCGTAATATTTATCTCGCGCAAACCAAACAAGCTTCCTTAAAGCGCACGCGCTTTTATTGCCACAAACAAACGTCGGTGGGGTAGGCTACCGATATTACAACGAAAATCTAATTAGGTAAAACGCCTGTCGCTCAATACTGCTGTCGCTCTCACGGCGAGTGCGTACAGGGAAATCGATTGGACGCGAGGCCAAGCAGAATGTCAACACCCGCTGTGGAGATTTGTTTGTTAGTATATACGGCAGCGTGAAAGCGTGAGCGAAGGATGCGATGAGCGAGATCAAGCCACACACGTCACTGCATCCGCACGTTTGTTGTAGCTGCCGTTGAATCACTGACGGAAATGAAACTGCACACTGCTGAAAGACGCGGCGGGTACAGAACAGAATACAATACAGGAGGGACAACGCGAAGCTGCATGGAACACTGCATACAGTGCCTTCATCTGACGTGGTGGACTTGTTTCAGCACTTTCCATATCAATGAAATTCTACGGTCTACAAATGTAATTAAATCACAAATGTTGATAAACATTATTGCTTTAATTCAGTTTTTGCTAGTGGGCCACGTGGTTTTTGTTTAATCTAACGAAACGGAAGTACTTCACTTGTAAAATGTGCTATCTCCTTTACCCACCCCACAGTCTGTAAACGGACCTAAGACATTAAAATATTTGCACCTTGTTATCTACGACATCTACTGGCAATGACGCTATCTCTTCATCTTAGTATTCTTATTCCAATAATGGGAATTTTTAATAATTTTTACATATTCATTTCTACGTGTGTATAAGAAAGAAGTAAAACAACGATTTCGGCGTTACTTTTTTGTTTCAATTCGAATTACCTGATTGTTGATTTCGGTTAACTCGACAGCAGCGACTCTGCCTCTGATAACCAAAGCTTGTTAATACTTCTGGAATACTTCACTAGTAAGACATTTCGGGGTCCACTTAACGAAACGCTTACTTTGAATCGCTGTGTTGCTGCGAAAATAAGCTGGTGCTTTCTGTAACTCGCCTTTCTTGCACGAGGCAATCCTTTTATTGTCCAATCAAACAAGACCGCCAGTAATGCTGCCATTGCAACAAGAAGTTGA
Organism: Rhipicephalus appendiculatus; assembly: GCA_030522465.1. Classification (NCBI taxonomy): domain Eukaryota; kingdom Metazoa; phylum Arthropoda; class Arachnida; order Ixodida; family Ixodidae; genus Rhipicephalus; species Rhipicephalus appendiculatus. Next base: position 7,658 of record JALIZH010013978.1, on the reverse strand, counting down.
GAGGTGAATGCTCTGCAAACTTCACTAGGTACAAGTTACAGTAACTGCTCTTAATCCGTACATAATTCGCGCATTCGGCTACGTTGGTCTCTTTTTTTTCGTACAAAAGCGATGACAGGTGACCGACGTACTGTGAAGTGGTAACAGCCGAGACGTTATGAATTTTCAAGCAGTTTTTTGCACGGCAAATTTATACTTCCATAAAAGTGTCAAAGTCATCAACCTGTAGAAATTCAAGTCGTGACTAACGGAATACAAGGTCTGAAGAAGCCTTGTCTGTCTGACCTACTCGCAGCTTGGCAGCTCTTAGAATCTTAGAAATGTCTGTCTTGTGGTTGTCGTCGGCTCCTATCGTCTATAGAAGCTACAGCAGAACCGTTTCAACCACTCACAAGGTATTCACGCGCTGAACCGCAGGTTTATGTTATAGAAGCAAGAAGTGGCCATGGTCGTATTCTCCTAAAACATCTTCCATCCGAACGAGCTCTGAATGAGGGAGCAGACACACGGAGGGAATAAAGGAGCGTATGCCCCGATGCACAAATATTTTTTTTAGCTAGACGCCTAGAGTGCAGATCTTGAACGAGACAAGATGAGAATGCACTTGTCGTGTGGAGATGTAGAATCATGTTCCCAGGTGCCGTGTTGTTACTCTGGCTTTCCCCATGTTCATGCGCCTAATGTTCTCGTGTTCTGTAATTGACTGGCACAATAAGTGATACGCTTAGTTAAATCCCATCAGTCAAATAGTCAGTCAATCAATAAGTGATAAGCTTAAATCTGTGTCGCTGTCTCACCGCAGGGTCTACTCGAAGGATTCCAAATCCGGGAAGTCAAACATGTCGGTCGACCAGGCGACTCTCGACAAGCTCGAGGCAGGCTTCAAGAAGCTGCAAGATGCCAAGGACTGCAAGTCTCTGCTCAAGAAGTACCTCACCAAGGAGATCTTCGACAAGCTCAAGACCCGCAAGACCGCCATGGGCGCCACCCTCCTTGACGTCATCCAGTCGGGTGAGTTGTTTACACGTCACTTCGCTTCTGCGCGCTCTTGTAAGCATGAATATTATGCATGCACAAACAATCACCGAGATCATAAAGACAACTAGCTAACAACTTGAATCAAGATGTACGCCTCGCGTGACAGCTCTAGAAGTGGGAAATACCTAGGGCTAGGACAGTGAGTCCAACATGGGAGAGAGCTTATAAGGGAGATTCATGCTTGACCACAAGAAAGGTATATCGCAGTGCATACAACTAAGGGTCCTGAACTTATGTCAAGCTCCACAGATAACGTATTAAACGAGAAAATACACTGCTTAAAACTCGATGCCTCCCTTAAATTGCGCGAACAGGTGATCTATTGCGTATGTTTAGAACTTTACGAAAACACGCGCCGAGCGATTATCAACCTTATTCAAATTTTGTAATAAAACATACAATGCTCGTTTAAATAACAGTACCACTTCTCAGGTCAACCGATGTACAATCTGTGTACGCATATCTTTGTAACAAGAGCGCTTATAGCACACTGAGTTCAAGTAACACAACGTTGCCTCCGGCTCAAAGCAAGCGCAAAGTAACAGACTAACTACTCTGCGGCCCGTGTCGAAATACGCTGTAATGCGAAGATGAGAGGGTCCTGTTCTTTTCGACGGGTTCTCTCAAGTTTCTTGGCGATGAATAAATTTTCGCCTTCAGTGTACGCGTTGCCGCATACGCTATCGTTTACACGCTTGCTGCTGATAAAGTAGACATCGAAGGCAAGCTTAAAGGCTGCTCATTCTGGAATGAGAGTATATGGGCATAAGGAAAACATACGAAGCTTTGTACCCCTGAAATACGTTGCACTTTGATTTGTTTTTATAAGGAGCTTGCCTAAAGGACACTGTCGTGGGTGGAGTAATATGTACGGTGCCGTTTTCTATTGTTGCGCTGTACTCACCCATGAAGCAGTTCCAGCCAGGCGCTGTCTGATAGGCAACGCTTCTTATGTCTCAGTTGTTGTTCCGAATAGGTTCAGCAAGCTTCAAATCCTGTAGACATGAAGATGTTTCAGCCGCGCCGCCACACTACAGTTCCTTGAGGGCGAAAACATGCAATTTTAAAGCTCATCGTTATCCCGGCCGCGGAATTCGCATCTTGGTGTAGTGGAAATGCTACAAGCCCATGTACTGTGCGACCTCAGTGCACGTTGAAGAATCCAAGGTGATTTAAATGATCCGGAGCGCTCCACTACGCTGTCTCTCATAGCCCTGAGTCACTCTGGGACGTTAAGCTCCGAAAACCAACCAACGAATAATCTTTTTAATATCCCTCACGCTGTATATTGCGAGATCATCGTTGAGCCGCTACACCAGAAAACAGTACACGGGAAAATAGTGAAAAGTGAGAGTTTTGCCATGAAATGAGAGGAATTATGTGACACCACGAATGTATTTACTCATAGGCTAATCTTCCTTGCACGCACAGTTATGATGCAGCGAGAAAGCTTCTCAGGAAAGACAAAAATACTTAGACGACCACTAGCTGTTTGGAAAACCAGGCACTTAAAGCTTAGCGAAGCGCATTGGCACGCCGGCATATCTGCACAGATAGGTTTTAATTTCAATGCCACCACGCTATGCATGCGCATAAAAGCTTTTGATGTCCTCTGCAGCTGGTGTACAAAGCAAAAAATGTCATGCATCTGCATGGCTATCAGCTCCATGATCACATCCACAATAATCGAATTATGATATTCTGGATCACGTTTTACGAGAAAGCTTCTCTATAAAGCAAACGGTATTCCCCGACGTGAGCTCGAAAGCTTTCTCACGTCAACGTATCCCTTAGATACGTTCACCTATTCTGTGTGTACTTAATATTATCATTTTCGTCGCAAAAGCAGTAAAAGAGCACATCAGTTTCTCTTCTGTAAAGCGGGCTTTGCCTTTTACACCGTGTGCCTGTAACAATGTCGAAGCTGTGCAAAAGCCAAATCCTTTCATTATGTCATGCCTTTCCTGAGAAGCTTTCTTTGCTGCATCATAACTGTGCGTGCAAGGAAGATTAGCCTAAGAGTAAATACATTCGTGGTGTCGCATAATTCATTTCATTTCATGGCACAACTCCCACTTTTCACTATTTTCCCGTGTATTGTTTTCTGGTGCATTTTGCATGTGCAGCAAATGTTACCGTAAAACCTTTCCTGAGAAACTATCTTGCTGAGCCATCACAACGAGGACGAGAAAGATTACCGTAACCCTCGCTCTGGGAGGTGAAGCCCCACAAATCAATCACTGAATCTCCTTTTAGATTCGAAGCAGCTTAAGGCCGAGTTCAATCCGGTGGTGGTGGTGGTGTGCTTCCTGACCACCCTTACTGCGCATGCGCAAACTCTCCACACACCTCCTCTCCTACACTGCCCCCCTCTCTCACCTCTAGGCGTCCCTCCGCCGGCGTTTACACCTCATTTGCGCATGCGCGTCCACTCCCCCCCTCTCTCCTCTCCTACGCTCCCCCCCCCCTCTCTCGCCTCGTAACGCCGACGCAGGCAGCGTCTGCTTGCGAGTTTCTTGATTTAAAAAACCGACTGCTCGCGCTGCACAACCGTTCACTGGCCACCCCGTATATATAGACACTGGATCTTGACCTGCAAGGTAGTGCCGGTGGGAGATTTCTCCTGTGCGTTGTTGAACAATAAAAATTCGCAGCGTGCACGTTAACTAAAAACAGACTGCGAGTCTCTGTGTCCAATCGGAGTCTGCTGTCTCTCATTGCCCATTAGCAGCAATTGGCATATTCCAGTAGGAAACACCGGTCCATCACTGCGTGATTGCGCCTCCCCAGGTTTCTCTCCTGCGCAACGCCGCGATGAGCGCCAGCGTCAACGCCGCCGCCAGTGTAAGCGTTAGCGGCCGCTGCTTCGCATCTACACATGGTTCCCTTTAGCGGGAGATGGTGTAATTTTTCTATATCTGTTACACTGCACTAATACGAGATCTTCTCTATGCCCAAACAAGTTATGGAGCTAAGCAGCTGAACGAAAAAAAAAATAATTCATATACTTTTTGCAATTGTTTAAAATAAATTGTGGAGCGAGTCGCGAGCTTAGGAAAATGTGGTTGGACACATCCAAAGCCGAGATCCTTTACATGGCATTACTTATCCTCGATTTCATCGTGTCCTGTGCACTATGTATTCAAAAGAAAAAAAATATATATATTGTTGGTATCACGTGACTGACATCTGGGCACCGTGAACAGTGTTCTCAACTATGTTAAAAGTTTGTTGAATTGACTGTGTTTCCAAAGCATATGGCACTCATTGAGTCATTTGGTAAATTTTAACATTATGCATATATTTTGATGATCTTCAAATCAGGTGTGATTCCTCCGTACATGTGCCGAAATAAGCAGTAAAATAAACGACGATTGTGCCTCTTGAAGGAACGGGGCTCTTTTGAGGAAGAGAGGACATTTTGGCACAACTGAGAGCCACAAATAGTAACCGATGGAATCTTAATGGAGGGAGGCTAGTGCAGGAGTGTCGCTCGAGATCACACTTGCACTTTAAACGCGACATATTCCTTTAACGCAAAGCTGGGCGTGTCTTACGACGGGCGGTATTGATATGAGGGGATGTCTCAAGTGCGCAGTGGGCTATTACGATACAGATTACTGTATTAATCAGCAGCTTGACCAGCACAAAATTATCGCTGTTTCTAACCAGCTTCTTAAAGTGTTTTTGTACGTTTGTAAAAGCCGGCTAAGCATAGTGAGGAAGGCTGGTGGTAAGAAGGAACGAAAGGGCAGAATGTTATCGAACGATTATTTTCAAATCTTCTTTTTTTTTCCCTTTTCGAGCTTTCTGATGTGTATAAAAGAGAAATTCAAAAGAGTAGATGAGAATTGCGGAGTTATGCCAACCCCGCACACTTCACTTCGGGTCAGCAATTTGAATTATTAAAGAAAGCAGGCATTACTGAATGATGATTCACAAAAAGTTATATAATTAGAATGGCATCGTTAACTTTTTTTCTATGATGTCCACATAACTCACCTACGTAAGTAATGCTCATAATTGGGCATGGTTACATAATAAAACCTATCGTGGTCATGTGCAACGGGCCGTCGATAGGCAGGCAATGAGAAAATTATCTTAGGCAGCAGCTGTTACGATGCGAGTGTATGAGCTGATAAAAACTAGGTTACTTATAAAAATTAAAGCATGATTTTAGTTATTTTTTGTTGGCTGATTCACGTCATTCGGCATTACTGAGCTAAATTATATAATAGACGCCGCAATGGATGGAATTGGATTAACTGTTAACCTTCACCACTCGAAGTTCCTTAAAGTGTAAGTATGTCGCATGTATGTACGTGCGCAAGCGTGTATGCGTGTAACACTCGGCCAGGGTTGCCGTTGGTGGCTACTTTGCACGATATTGGCTACTTTTGGACCCCTTTGGCGACGACAATTTCCAGTTGGCGTCATGGCTATTTTTTTAAACTTGTGGTTTTACTTATTCAAAATGGTTTTCTTTATTATTCAATAGTTAAGACTGTTGATAATAACGCTTCTGTTTTATTTGGCTAGAAATTCGGCGATAATATCAAATGACATGGCTACTTTGGTTACCTTTGGCGTGAGTTCTGGCGCCTTTTCATGTCCATCCAACGGCAACCCTTTCACTTTCACTTTCACTTTTATTCCTTAAAGACCCCACTAGGGGGTATTACATAAGGGGTGGGTTACAAGATATACAACATGATAAACACTTTGTTACATTGTATATTGTGATGTGATCGCTTCCATGAAGGCAGTTGGGCTTGAGTTAGCGATATCCTGCGCAAGGTCGTTCCAGTCCTTGGCTGCTCGAGGAAAAAAAGAAGATGCGAAGGTGACAGTACGAGCATGAGGACGGGTGATGTTTAAGGGGTGACCAATGCGATAGGATATGCGTGATGGTGGCAAAATATACGGTGCTTGATTTAGCGCACTGTGGTAGAACTTATGGAATAATGATAAACTAGCAATGAGACGTCGATTGGAAAGTGTTTGTAAGCCAGATTCCGCTTTCAAAGATGTTACACTGATATCATATGAAAAGGCGGAGTGGATGAAACGAATGGCACGATTCTGAAAGGCCTCAAGGGCGTTTGTGAGGAAAATCTGGCGAGGATTCCAAATAGCTGGTGCGTATTCTATTTTGGGCCCGTATCAGTGTTTTGTATGCTAGTAATTTGACATGCTGTGGAGCGCTTTGTAAGCGACGTCGTAAAAACCCAAATGTTTTGTTAGCTGATGCAATAACGTTTGTCACATGCGCACACCAGTCGAGATCATTTGATATCGTCACACCTAAGTATTTATATTCGCATACTGTCTCTAGTTGGTGACTTGCTTTTTCATATTGGAATTTTAACGGGTTAGAACGGCGAGAAAAAGACACTGTTTTGCATTTACTAGCATTTAAAACCGTTAACCAGCGTTGACATCAATCTTGAATGTTGTGCAAGTCCTGTTGAAGAGCAAACTGGTCAGTATTGTTAACAACTGAACGATAAATAACGCAATCATCGGCAAACATGCGGATTTTGCTAGTAACATGCAATGATAGGTCATTTATATATATTAGAAAGAGTAGGGGGGCCTAATACCGAACCCTGGGGGGACGCCGGATCCTACTGAAAGAGGCTCAGAGTTGTTGTTATTGACGCACACTGACTGCAGGCGGTTAGTAAGGAATTGCTCTATCCATGTTAGAACTGCGGGTTGTAGATTTAGTCGGGAGAGTTTTAGTAGTAAGCGTTGATGAGCAACTTTGTCGAATGCTTTCGCAAAATCAAGAAAAATTGCATCAGTTTGAATGTTAGCGTCTAGGTTTAGGTGCAGGTCGTGAAGAAAGGCAGCTAATTGAGTTTCGCAAGATAGTCCCTTGCGGAACCCATGCTGACAATCGTGAAAAAAATTGTTGGAATCAAGGAGTTATTTAACAACTCGCCCCACTCTCTCTCACTCGCTCTCTATGTAAATCTATTCACCGATACATAGAATCGAACCCGGGACCTCGTGTTCAACGGCACAATGTGACATATACGCAGTGAACCAGCACGAAATGCGCGTGCACGCCAAGTCAAGAACGCAAAGCACACCGGCGGGGTATTCAGTTGCGTCGCCGAGCCCCGCTACCCTCGTTGTTCCAGCCGTGCTCCAAAAGAGGAGCTGGAGTTTAATATATATCGTGGAGCAGGATTCTCGCGAGCGTGTCTGGACCCGGGACCGGGCGCACAATGGCAGCCGCAGGTTGCACGTGCTATTTTCGGGGCGAGGCCCTCTCTGTTCGCGGTGCTCCCTCTAAATTAAGCACGCCGCGCGAACACAAACAAGAAGAAGAACACAGAGCAGCCGCGGTTTGGAGAGAGTGGTGTCGTCTAGGAAGCGAGCGCCGCCGAAGGCGGAAGATCCGTCGACACATGGCCGTTTCCGGAAGATAGCTTTCTCCCTCCCTTGGCCACCCGACATCTCTCCGTACTCCACGATGGCCGTTCTTTTATTCGTTTTATGCGCTTGTTTGTCGTTATGCCCTTCATTCTTTTTAACGCTTTTTTTTAGTCGTGGAGAGAGAGAGAGGCGAGAGGGAAGGGGTTCTAATATTTCGATTGAAGAGGCCGCCA
>JALIZH010013977.1:0-73665 GCA_030522465.1 Rhipicephalus appendiculatus | reverse complement strand
CGAAGCACGCCTTAGCTGACTGCAGGGACTTTTGAGCATTTCTATCTATCTATCTATCTATCTATCTATCTATCTATCTATCTATCTATCTATCTATCTATCTATCTATCTATCTATCTATCTATCTATCTATCTATCTATCTATCTATCTATCTATCTATCTATCTATCTATCTATCTATCTATCTATCTATCTATCTATCTATCTATCTATCTATCTATCTATCTATCTATCTATCTATCTATCTATCTAGCTGTCTAGCCGCCTACGTCTGGGTGCTCACGCGATCGCCTCCTTAACTTCGAGTAGACCAAAATTAATATAGGAGGGTAACAGGATTACACGAATATGTCCGGCTGGTCATAACACGAAGAACATGAAAATCCTGTCGCGTAAGTCGTCAGACCCTTGCCTTTAGACACGTTTGGCACATACCCATATATCACGGGTCACGATATGCGGGTATACGCAACAGGTGATTGACAGTTTATATCAACCGAAGAACGACGAGAACAGACATACGTACCATAAATGCAAGAGCGTTAAAGGGCCCCTCACCAGCCTCTCAAAATACAAAAAAAAAAAAAAAACAAGCGCAGTATTCTCTCCTGGCGTTTGTCGTCTTGCGCACTTCTGTGACGCAAACAGTGATTCCCGTGACGTATATAGTGTACATGCTCTCGGATGGTCCATATACACGAAACATCCGATGTGAATTATCTCCCGCACTGCTCTGCCATGCAGCCGCCCATCCGTTCTTCCTTGTCTCGCGTGGCTACCGTGCGCAATCAACTGATTTCACTTCATTCTGTGTGTTTACGACTGCGCAAGCGGCGATAACAGCATGTAGCCGAGAAGCGCGAAATCCTGATAAGCTCGAGAACTTAGTGCTGACATTGTTGACGTGCTTTTAAGAAAAAAATCACACCATCTCCCGCTAAAGGGAACCATGCGTAGATGCGAAGCAGCGGGCGCTAACGCTTACACTGGCGGCGGCGTTGACGCTGGCGGTCATCGCAGCGTTGCGCAGGAGAGAAACCTGGGGCGGCGCAAAGCACGCAGTGATGGACCGCTGTTTCCTACTGGAACATGCCAATCGCTGCTAATGGGCAATAAGGGGCAGAAGACTCGGACTAGACAAAGAGACCCGCAGTCCGCTTTTAGTTAACGCGCACGCTGCGAATTTTTATCGTTCGACAAGGCACAGGAGAAATCTACCACCGGCACTACGCAGCTTGCAGGTCAAGATCCAGTGCCTATATATACGGGGTGGCCAGTGAACGGTTGTGCAGCGTGAGCAGTCGGTTTTTTCTTAAATGCGAAGCATTTCTTCGCGAACTTCGGCGACTTTGAGCGTATCTATCTATCTATCTATCTATCTATCTATCTATCTATCTATCTATCTATCTATCTATCTATCTATCTATCTATCTATCTATCTATCTATCTATCTATCTATCTATCTATCTATCTATCTATCTATCTATCTATCTATCTATCTATCTATCTATCTAGCCGCCTACGACTTTGTGCTCTCCTGGCCGTATCGTTAATGGGATTTATACCAAATTTGGTATGGCATAACATGACTGTATGGCGAACATAAATGGCTGGTCATATCATGAAAATCATGAATAACTTTTCATGAAAAGTATGATTTACATGCCACGCTCATGGCGCGCTCACGGCCGTTTCGTTAGCTTGATATACACCAAATTTGGGATTGAGTGACGTGCTTGTATGACGAACATAAATGACAGGTGCTAATATGGAAACCATGACTTGTCATGTGCGACATGACTTGCATGCCACGCTCATGGCGCGCTCGCGGCCGTTTCGTTAGCTTGATATAACCAAATTTGGTAATGAGTGACATGACTGTATGACGAACATAAATGACAAGTAGTAATATGGAAATCATGACTTGTCATGTGCGACATGACTTGCATGCCACGCTCATGGCACGCTCGCGGCCGTTTCATTAGCTTGATATACACCAAACTTGGTATTGAGTGACGTGACTGTATGACGAACATAAATGACAAGTGGTAATATGGAAATCTTGACTTGTCATGTGCGACATGACTTGCATGCCACGCTCATGGCGCGCTCGCGGCCGTTTCGTTAGCTTGATATACAATAAACTTGGTATTGAGTGACGTGACTGTATGACGAACATAAATGACAAGTGGTAATATGGAAATCTTGACTTGTCATGTGCGACATGACTTGCATTCCACGCTCATGGCGCGCTCGCGGCCGTTTCGTTAGCTTGATATACACCAAATTTGGTATTGAGTGACATGACTGTATGACGAACATAAATGACAAGTGGCAATATGGAAATCATGAGATGTCATGAGCGACATGACTTGCATGCCACCCTAATGGCGTGCTCGCGGCCGTTTCGTTAGTTGATATACACCAAATTTGGTATTGAGTGTCATGACTGTATGACGAACATAAATGACAAGTGGCAATATGGAAATCATGAGATGTCATGAGCGACATGACTTGCATTCCACGCTCATGGCGCGCTCGCGGCCGTTTCGTTAGCTTGATATACACCAAATTTGGTATTGAGTGACATGACTGTATGACGAACATAAATGACAAGTGGCAATATGGAAATCATGAGATGTCATGAGCGACATGACTTGCATTCCACGCTCATGGCGCGCTCGCGGCCGTTTCGTTAGCTTGATATACACCAAATTTGGTATTGAGTGACATGACTGTATGACGAACATAAATGACAAGTGGCAATATGGAAATCATGAGATGTCATGAGCGACATGACTTGCATTCCACGCTCATGGCGCGCTCGCGGCCGTTTCGTTTGCTTGATATACACCAAATTTGGTACTGAGTGACATGACTGTATAACGAACATAAGTGGCAGGTGGTAACATGAAAATCTTGGCATGCATGTCATCTACAACGCCATGTACATGCCACGCTCATGGTGCGCTTGCATCCAGTTCGCTAGCTTGATATACATGAAAATTGTTATTGCGTGACGTGACTGTATGACGAACATAAATGACAGGTCCTGAGATGTAAAACATGACATGCAAATTATGTAAAGCATGATTTGCTCCCTCCTGGCTGCTTCGCATTACATCGATTCCCACAGTGCGTGGGATCTGCCGGGTTTTTATCAAGAAACTCGCTAGCAGACGCTGCCTGCGTCAGCGTTGCGAGGCGAGAGAGGGGGGAACGTAGGAGAGGAGAGAGGGGGGAGGGGACGCGAATGCGCATTGAGGGGTGTAAACGCCGCGGGAGGGATGCCTAGAGGAAAGAGAGGGGGGAGGGGACGCGCATGCGCAGTGGGGGGTGTGGTTGCCGCTGAGAGGGATGCCTAAAGGAGAGAGAGGCGTAGGAGAGGAGAGAGAGGGGGCAGGGGGACGCGCATGCGCAGTGAGGGTGTGGACGCCGCGGAGTGGGATGCCTAGAGGAGAGAGAGGGGGAAGCGTAGGAGAGGAGAGAGGGGCAGGGGACGCGCATGCGCAGTGAGGGTGTGGACGCCGCGGAGAGGGATGCCTAGAAGAGAGAGAGGGGGGAGGGGACGCGCATGCGCAATGGGTGTGTAAACGTCGCAGGCGGGAGGGATACCTAGAGGAGAGAGAGGGGGGGAGCGTAGGAGAGGAGGTGCGTGGGGAGGGTTGCGCATGCGGAGTAAGGGTGGTCAAGACGCACACCACCACCACCACCACCGGACGGACGGACACCCGACAAAGGTGAGCAAGAGACATTAAAGGCTTTCGCCTTAACTTCTGGGGAATTTCGCAAGGTGGTATTTTAAGGTTGCCCAAACTTAAAGCTCTAGTCGTGTGTTCTTTACCCACGCCTTATTCACAATGCATTGCGCGTGAAATGGTGCGGACGGCATTTCAGCGGGCGTACTGTCACTGCCTGATACGTCACCTTATAGAGCTTCCGTGACTGCTCTAGTTAATAGACCGAGTTCGCCAATGTATCTGCTTAGCTTTGGGAGAAATTGCAACAAAATCGCTTGCGGCAAAATTCATTAACCTTACTCCATATTCTTTTTGCCGATATCCCTCGATAATGTGCCGTCGATGAACTTGCTGATGATTCATGAGAAACAGCTGTGTGATTAACCTGTGCAAGCACCTCACCACTATCTTTTCTCTATATTAAGGCGAAAGCCTTTAATGTCTCTTAATCGCGTCCATCCGTCCTATATCCCTGGAACGGCGCCAGCTGTGGCCTCTCTCCCTCACACTCTCATCAATCACGTGATGGCCAGCGGCATGCACAAGAAAAAATAATACATAATAAAAAATGAAAATAGCAAATAGGAAAAAAAGAAAGAAGAAAAAAAAAAACAAAGAAAGACGACAGGGCATAGTCAGTCGAATGTCCACAGGCTTTCTCCGAACACCTTTTGGAATTTACAAAGTGTCCAGTTTTTTAGCTGATCATCGGCTGACTGAAACGGCCTTCCCCGTCACGTTCGCGAAATCCCCTGCTCATCAACATTTGCTCAAAAGCCAGGGAGTAGTACCGTTCATTGATATATGTCTTTAGTAATTATAATAAAAAAACTTTTTAAGCTTCACCTCTATATGTAATACTTTTAATTAGCGGTCGTTAAATAAATAAAAATAAAAACTTTAGGTGTCCTTAGCGGTGCTCCAGAGACGCACTGGCGCTACGTAAGGTAACTTTCTGTGAAAGGTATAGTTTTGTTAAGGTTTGAGGACTCTTAAAGGGGCCATGACACCTAATTTACGATCATAGTCTGTGTTATGCGGGTTAATCCTTGAGCATTCACAAATAAGCTGGCGAAACTTTAGCGCATTTGGTCGAGCACTTAGTTTATTATTGAATATTTATTCAAACACTCGAGAGGCCTGAGAGTCGGGCAACACTAGCATACTCGCGAGCCGTGACGTAACTAGCAGCTGGCTTTGCGAGCGTCTGCATTCCGTCGAACGATATTGTTCCGTGGTCAGCTGCGCGTGAAATCGAGATATGTGAGCCTTCTTCTGCTTGACACCGAAACTGAACGATTTGCAGCGGCTGAAACTGAGGTAGAAGACGACGACACCGATCCTTGCTGCACGTGACGTCAGAGGCGACATGGCAAAATGGCGGTCGCCGGCGGTGGGCGGGATTTACAGCCGGTGACTTCTAGGGCCCGTTTTGCACGGAAATAGTCTTTCACGGCCCACTTTACATATGTATAGGCAGAAAGACCCTCTGCTTCTAGTTTTCGCTGAAAACCACTAATTGTGGCGTGACCGTGTCATGGACCCTTTAATGTAAACTTATGGACTGTGCGAAGACACAGTCTTTTCGGACATAGTTGTTGACCATCGCCCTCCATTGTACGCGAACGGCGCGGGTGTAAGCTAGCGCAAAACGTGCACTGGTGTATAAAGCCGTGTTTAGAGTCCGACGTGCTCGGCGCATGGGCGAGCGCCGGAGGTGATCCGCCAGGCTGAACTTGGCGGCCACCTCCTCTGCCCTCTGTATGGCCTGGAGCTGAACTGCCAGGCTGCTGGAGGTCAGAACTGCCTCCCACCCCTCAGGTGAGGGAGTGGCCAGGAGATCGGGAGGGGGGGGATCTTCCCCGCTTCACATATGCCCTTCCTTATTTGCACCTCCTTTATGCCGAAGAAAGCCTTTTCGGAAGCTCGCGTTCACACTGGTGAAACGACCGCGGCAGAGTTGTCGCCGTCATCCGGCACACGCGCTCGGCGTCTCGGGCTCATTCTTTCTGGCGGCTCTCAACGTCTCTCCCCGTAAGCTTGCTCTTCCTAGGGCAACGTGGGCGCGAAAACGTAGGAGGTGCAATGATATCCGCAGACGCACGGACGATTTACTGCGTGTGTGGAGCTACGACACAAACACGCGGCCAGTTGCGTACTCGCCCCGGGCATTCTGATTCAGTTTTTTTAGACGCGACTTTTGCTTACGCACCCCGTTGATGCACGCAGTCTTGGTCGGAAACTAGAGCATAACAAATCTGTTTTAAAACAAACTTATAACACTGGTATTCTTCGACGTGTCCACTTCAATGTCTTGCTGCTCACGTACGATTAGAGTGGGTGGTGATGTGTGGCCAAGCGTTTGCTCCGCAAATAGTGCATGATAATGAAGTTTTCCAGGAGGGTATAACGGCGGAAGTAAATGCCTTGACTATGTGCAATGTATATGTAGTGTGAAATAACTAGATGACTTTTCTTTCATAATCATGTACTTAATTTTTCAGCTTGGATTTATAACGATTCAGACCTTACAATACATCATGTTTATGCTGGATTTCTTTTGTGAACGAAGTCGCTCTAATATGGAGACGGCAGGCCCGTAGCCAGGAAGTTTTTTTTCGGGGGGCCCACATGTTGAAATCCCCGAAAAACACCCATTGTTATCATTTTTCCCCGGTAAAATCCGAATTTCGGGGAAGGGGGGGGGCGAGCCCCCCCCCCCCCCCCCCCCTGGCTAAGGGCCTGGGAGACGGGAACACGCGGAGTATTTTCCCTGCCTAACAAAGTTCCCGACACTCTAAGAGATGCCAAGAACTTCGTTCGTACATGAGGGAGGAAAAATAAACGGACTCATCGCCAGCGCAATCACTCTCCGTGGTCGCAGAAACAGATGCAAACTGACGAACAAACTGTTATTTTTCTTTATAACCTATGGCCTTTCCGGCTTGGTCACCGTTCTCGCCATAATTTCGGTTTATACTTCGAGGAAAGAAGAGCGCCAAATGTGCATCCCAACTGAGACTTAAGTGCCTCCCCCCGCAACCCCCACCACTGCACTCTGAACATCGTAAAAGAAGGGCCGCCTGCTTTCGAGTCCATTTATGATGTCCGCAGTGCTGGATATGTGTTTGACGCATGCGCAGACTGTTCACACATTACCGTAGTGTTATTTGGTTTATTACGTCCCTCGAGCACGCCGTGCTCATAGTGCTTGGTTTCATTACCCGGCATCGTCTGTGCCACACGAGTATAGGAAAGTTCCCGGATGAAATACGTTTTGCACTGTTCCTGCGCGATGTCAGCCTAAGAATAGCTCCATTGGCGCAAGGTCACCACGTTGAAATGATCTTCCTCATCTTCTAAAAAGTCGCACGACTGATTTCCCTATATAACGCGGGAGCTGTATACGAGGAGGACGTATTACGAAATTGTTGCCTAGACAAATGAGTTTTCTTATTGGCTTCTCATAAGTTCAGTTTTATTCATGCTTGCCGTACGTTACGGACAGTCATTTTGATTGATATCTTGAAACAATAAGGGGTAACGCGTTAATTCAACAAAGTACAGCCATTCTAAACCAAGACACCCTTTCTAGTATTGCTGGCTCGGAAATTAACTATAAGTGGTCAGCTCTGCGGAAGCCCGCCAGATGGAGGAATGTTTACGAAAGAGAAAAATTGGCAACCACGTGATTGTGTGCGCCCAGAATTTTTTTTCGACTGTCATGGACCACAGATGAAGAAGGAGTCGTCATAGTTTTGCTGCAAGTTTCACCAAACCAGAACCGTAATAAGCAGTAATAAATTAGCGTTTTGTAAAAGAAACGTAAGGCGCGTGTTACTCGACATAGACCTTCGATATATATATATATATATATCTCCAAGATATAGGAAACGTTTGTACGAGCTGTCGCTGAGCGTTCTTTCCTTTCACATTAGAAACGGGGTTGTCAATATTAGGTAGCTGAGTACGCGAAGAGGGCCCCAACATGAAGTGGTAACACAATGAATTAGCTTCTTTTGCATTTTCTTTCTTCTTTTAATGTAGCTATTGTCACTGTGTATGTTACTTGCCTCTCTCTTGTACGTTAGGCGTGTGTCCAGTTTTTTTTTCGACATAATAATTCCTTAGCTTTTATTTCTTCGACAGACGTTCAGAGAAGTCGATAATAATTTTTCCAGTGAGATACGATAAAATAGCGGGCGCTTGTGTGACAACGTCAACCACTGACTCTCGTCGTCGTTAACAATGTGTCTTGGTAGGGCACTGAGCAATCCAAGAAGCCAATACACCATCATAAGCAACAAAAAGGAAGAAAGAAAGAAAGAAAGAAAGAAAGAAAGAAAGAAAGAAAGAAAGAAAGAAAGAAAGAAAGAAAGAAAGAAAGAAAGAAAGAAAGAAAGAAAGAAAGAAAGAAAGAAAGAAAGAAAGAAAGAAAGAAAGAAAGAAAGAAAGAAAGAAAGAAAGGGACACATGTCTCTGTTTCAGTTTTGAGTAAACTGGAGGACTCGATTCCTAATTAGCTCCGCAAATAGTGTCCGCAACAGTCCTCCGCGCACCCATTAAATACCGACGTGGCTCCAGGGAGTGCTTGTGGCTGCTTCCAAAGTGTGCCGCAAGAGACTAATATTTAAAGACCACTTGTGTGCAGTCCTCCATAGCAGAACGTGCACTTTCAGAACACACTTGCCGCCTCTGATGGCGGTCTGCACGCCAACTTTTGTGCCCACTTAGCTGTACAATTAGCTAATGCACGTGCCGCTTGAGTAAGAATTGCAGTTTACAGCTTGTCATTTACATCCTCTTCGTTAAGCCCTTGCTGTGCAACGCCTGAGGAAGTACTGCGTACTCAAAGCAACTGACACATTTCCTCACTTAACATCTATCGTACTTCCGTCAGGTTATAAAGAACTAAGAGGGTGGATCATTGAATCTGTTCATGAGATGTATCGAAGAAAGCGTAGAGAAAATGGAAAAAGTCTCAATTTACAATAAACGAAGCGTTCCTGATTTAAAGAGAGTGTTTGATATGTAAATTCTAAAAACTTTTTTAGGAAGCATTACGCCCCTTGTGGCTTATTTTACCTCTTGGAAAACAAACGTCATCAGTCTAGCGTGTGCTTGCCTGTTTGAAAACTCTGTGCTCATAACGTAACCTTGAGAAAGGCAGAGTTAGGTTGGTAAACACATTAACTCCGAAGCACCGCACTTGCGGCGCTAACGAAATTAAACGCAATGAATTGAGGTGATCCAAGAACATTCTTTCGTGAAAGGATCGTTCCTGAAGCACGTAAACGCGTTTTCATATTTATAAAACTGCTGCTCCCAGTACTACTACCACTCTTTAGTGACCGACAGAAAAAAATCTGGCGAAGTATTTATGAGCTAAGTGTTCCTTAGAGAAAAGTAAAATATCAGGAATAAAAAAAACGTCCCAGTTTCCCCGCAAGGGCGAAAAAATGAATGCGATAGCAAGAAATTGGAATGTCACACGAAGAACGACAAGCAGCTCGATACTTGCAGCTTCCCGCTGAAGCACAAAGAAGGACGCTCGAAAAGAACGTGCAGGTAGTACACTACACGTGCCGGTATATACAAGACAAGCGTGAACTAACAACTGTCACAGTTGTTACTCCTCTGTGTCTGAGCAATGCGCTGCAATTGTCGACAACGCAGAACCCGACGCTCTTAGGCATTTCTTTTTCTTTTAAAGTGAGGCGCGTAGAATGACTCCCTTGCGTCTCCTGCCACGCGGTGGTATCTGACTCAAGGTGTGCGTTGGGAGCCTTCATGTCGTACCGGAATCACGAGGGGGGCACAGAAAGTCCCAGTTTCCCCTCAAGGGCGAAAAAATGAATGCCATAGCAAGAAATTGGAATGTCACACGAAGAACGACAAGCAGCTCGATACTTGCAGCTTCCCGCTGAAGCACAAAGAAGGACGCTCGAAAAGACCGTGCAGGTAGTACACTACACGTGCCGGTATACACAACACAAGCGTGGACTAACAACTGTCACAGTTACTCCTCTGTGTCTGAGCAATGCGCTGCAATTGTCGACAACGCAGAACCCGACGCTCTTAGGCATTTCTTTTTCTTTCACGAGGGGGCACAGAAAGGGGCCACTTTTTCGTGCGCGTCTCAGGGGTAGTTCTCAAATTGAAAGAAAATGTAGCAGCGTTGCGTGGTAGAAAGGCCGCTCAAGCTCCTCCGAGATCTGCGTAGCGCCAGCGGTAAATGGTGTATTGAAATAGTTCGCCATTATTACGCCATCGCATGCATTGCGCGTGACTGAGTGGTGAAACCAAGCGCGCCGCGGAGCGACGGGTCGCTGGTTGGCGTCGCCGGTCAGGTGCGTGGAATTTTTTTCTGCTGATTTATTGATTGTCTTTGTGACTTTCTATATATATATATATATATATATATATATATATATATATATATATTTCGGCTGGTGGACAAAGGCTGGTCCACCAGCCGAAACGTCAGAAAATATACCGTGCAAAACCAACGTGCGTCGTACTCTCTTTTGTTCCACATATATATATATATATATATATATATATATATATATATATATATATATATATATATATATATATCCGGGACATGACGGCGATGGCGAAAATCAGCCGAAGGTGTCCATATAATTGCTATCACGTTAAAAGGAACTGAATATTTTTACTCACACAAAACAAACAAAACTGATGCTGTACCATTAGAGCCGGATCACAACCAGGTGCAACATATTTAGCGGCAGTACATCAAATTAATCATACTAATTATCAATTAGTTTAGTAATTTATATGTCTTGATTATTTTATTGATAAAGGGTCATTATTTCTTTGGATGTGACAAATTTACGGCAGATTAGATAGTTACAGTAATTAACCCCGTGCGGTGCAACCTCATAAACGAATGTGACGAGGAATCCTTGTTTAAGTAAATTTATGTTCAGAGATGTTTGGTGGCAACACTATTCAATGGAGTGGTCCGCAGGGGCGGTGTAGCGGTTACGGTGCTCGGCTCCTGACCCGAACATCGCGGTTGCGATCGCGGCCTCGGAGGTCTCATCTCAGTGGAGGCGACATGCTAGAGGCCCGTGTACTGTGCGATGTCAACGCAAGTTAAAGAACACCAGATGGTTAAAACTGTGCGTGTTACCGACAGGTCAGACCTTTCCGTCTCACCTGTTCTGAAAGCTAGTGCATTTCAATTTCTCCCCGTTTAGGCTTCTACAAGCGAGAACACCACTTGGATATTTGACTTGTGCTAAAATGATAAATAATGGTACCATTCGCTATGAGGCATGAAAAAAAAAAACACCCAAGATATCAAGAAGAATTGGGTGAGAGCTGACAAAAAATTGCGCAACAATACTGCGGGTTTTGCACACGGCCTACACTGCATTACATGATACACAAGTAAGTACGACGCTTTTGGTCGCAGAAGCAGTTGTTACGCTTAATAACACTACTAGCAAACATCACCAATTTAGTTTAAAGCATGTCATGCTTAGTTCCCCGTTCAAAATAGTCATCACTCTGTCCGTTATGCTCCTATGATGAAAATATTCTGAGCAACCGCCACGTCCACATAATAATAATAAAGGCAAATGGTCTCCTGGCGTTGTTTCGTGCAGTAATTAACCATCAAAGCAGGAAAAAGACAATTTGTTCCGTCATGCTCATTCCTTCTCATACTCTTAGCAATTAATTATATCGAGCAACGCCTTCTAGTCAGACGCACTCGTGTGTAGGACAGCATCACATTTCTTTCTTTTTGCCAGATTAATAATAGCGCACGGTGCCTGGTGCATTGCGCTGTCCCCCGGCTGAATTCCTAATGACCTGCGACTCATCGCACTGTACTACGCATTCCATCCGCAGTATGAAACTGAAGATTGCATAAATTACCAGGCAAGGTCGCGACATTATGAGCAGAATGATTAAAAACCCTGGGGAACGGAGACAGCAACACTCGATCGCTTCCGCATGGGTAATTATCCCACACTCGAGTGTCCTCACTTGAACGGTCGAATGAACGCGAACATACCGACAGAGCTGTGTGTAAGGGTCAGGGAAAAGGAAGGCCTAAAAGCACGAAAATTCTCCCTATAGAGTATGATGAGGCATAGTTGAAAAGATGATGAACAATTCTGGCATGGCATGTTCCTTATAATTATTACGTCCGAAGAGAATGAAGACACGGAAGAGCTTGGAGTGGGACAGTAAGTTACAGAAACCGCTGATGCAATGAATAGCAGCGAACGACTCGTTTTTTACGCACGGATGTGTATGCAAAACAGTGACTGCATAGTCACTTCAAAAATATACATCCCGTGGGAGAACGCAAGCGTCGTTTCTTTCATTTGGTAAGCACAAATGCAGCCGATATATATATATATATATATATATATATATATATATATATATATATATATATATATATATATATATATATATATATATATATATATATATATATATATATATATATATATATATATATATATATAGTAGTGGGAAAAGAATCACGCGGACCCCGATAGAATTATGAACAAGAAAGAAAATACGACTTTCGTTGGTTTGGCACTGTATATTCTTACTAACGTTTCGTCTGGTGGACCAGACTTTGTCAAAGTCTATATATATATATATATATATATATATATATATATATATATATATATATATATATATATATATATATATATATATATATATATGAAGAGCGAAGCGCACGAATAATGTATGCGCCTACGGAAATATTCACAGTTCAAATGTCAGCCGAAAGATAGACCTATATGATACCAAGAGACAGCGGCGTTAAGATCGCACTGGGGAGGTGGTGTTGTAGTTGACATTGCGACGCAATTGAAAAGGGAAGCGCAGGGGATAGCAACAGCGAATTGAATTATATGACGAACCGAAATTACTAAATTTACCGGTGGAATTAGCGGTCAGCTGACGCTACAGTGGGTGAATAGGAGATCGCTTAGAGAGGCTAGAGTCTACATAAATACGGTGATTACATTAATTATATCGTAACGACAGTGACGTCCGTCCTTATGTGTACCTCAAGAGCAGGCAAGATTGATTTGTAAGACAATTACTTCGGAAAACTATTTGTGAAATATTCTGAAAAACAAAACCATGTGATCAATTCGATATAACATTTTCCTAATACGCATTGGATGGATCACCTGTTAGGATGCAGGGCACATCTTTAAGGTGAAATACAAATGACTCGCCCTAACGCCAACATTAAAATGACTACACCGCAATAAAAAAACACGTCTGCTTGAAAGATTTCAATACGCATTAGTTGAGAGCAACCCATAAGAGAAGGTAATGAAGATGTAATACAAGTGAAAATAAAATGTAACTGTGCAAATACTGCGCGCTGTTAAAAAAAAAAAAAAAAAAAAAAAAAAAAAAAAAAAAAAAAAAAAAAACTAAATCTAGAACAGGGAGCGGAAGTGGAAGGGCGCTGAAACAAGCTCCGACTGCCACATTTAGGGTGTAAATCGTCTTGGTGTGAGGGAATACTATATCAGTTGCTTTGTCACTCACAGCTGCTGCCACAGTCGACCGCAATACTGGGGTTTCTTTGTCATTCATTTGTAAAGCATCGTAAAATCGGATTGTACAGGGAGGGTCAAAAGTTCCCAGGCCACGCTGCCATTGGAATGCATGGGATGGTGGCCTGGGAACTTGTGACAAGCCCTGTACCTAGCCAAGGCAAGCTGTAAAGCGCCCAAATGTTCTTCGAAACCCCTGAGCTCGGTACTCGGCTCAGTCCTAATGCAGCCGAAGCTGTAAATCTGACGCCGCCATGCCAGGGTGATTCGCGGTCGCATAGGTCGGCGAACTCACTCATGAGTCGACTCACTCGGACTCACTCAGACTCAGATCGAGCCGTGAGTCTGAGTCTGAGTGAGTCCGCGTGAGTAATATTTTGGTGAGTTCGAGTCCGAGTGAGTCCGGTGGAAGAAACCTTTCGTGAGTGTGAGTCCGAGTGAGTTCGTACTCGGGAAAATTTTGGTGAGTCTGAGTCCGAGGGAGTCCAAAGCGCAAGATATATTTCTTGAGTGAGGCTGAGTGAGTTCCACTTTTTTTGCCGACCTATGCGCGGTCGTCACAACTTTCTAAGATCGCTTTTAAGAAAGAAGTCTGTTTGCGACCGCGTTATGTTAACCGGAGCATGTGAAATGCGCTCATGTATTCTAATGGTACCTGTGTCTGTACTATTGTTATCTGAGTGTTGATTGTTCTATACCTGGTCCGGTTCAGTGATAGTGAACGGCTTTATTTATGTGTGTGCTATCTGCACTCTTTAAAATGCCACTTCAAATCTTTAGAAACAAAATTATTTTATTATCCGGCTTTTTGCTTTCTAAAGTAACGAACCGTTCATTTTAGTCAAGTTTCTTGTCTGTGTTTATTATGTTGCTTGCTGTTTCGCTCTTTCTTTGCCGTTTATGGAAACGGAGTGGTGGTTTCTTTGAGCTAAGCTTGCTGAAGACTACGTACGAGAAATGAGGATAGTTAGAGTGCATTTTTAACACGAAAGTGTTTTATGCCGGGGTCCACCAAGTATATCCGTTACGGATATGACGTTGATATAATTAACGCTGCCAAATGAGAAAGAAAACTTAATTACGAAAACGTTCCCCCGCCGGGAATCGAACCTCTGACTCTTGGCCCGCGACGAAGGTCACCCGGTTTCTTACCGACTAAGCCACCAACGCAGCTGGAGAGTAACCTGCCAACGCGCCTTATACCTCTCACACATTCTCTCTCGCACGACGTGGCGTGGCGGGTCTGTTGGCATGGCGGGTCAGTGTCGCCGCCTGTGAGCGGGGAAGAGAAGTAATGTGGCATGAGACTTACCATACTAGTAATACTAGCGCCGATAGCGCGGCGCACAATCTCGGAGGTCATGCTTTAACTGCGTCTCGATAGCAGTGAAAAACATTGGTCACGCTAACATCGAAGAGTCGCCGATGTAGTTATGTTCTTTGCCTTTAGCTTCGCTTTAGCATGTGACGGCTCTTTGTCGGAGTAGTGCGTCTTCCACATGCACCAACGTTGTTTCGCCGACGGCTACTTCGGGTGCGATAGCACCGACGAATGAAACTGCTGCAGTGAGCGCGGCCAGGCCCGTGGCATGAGGCGAGCTTGGCGTCCGGACCATGAGGCGTCGCTACCGTCGAAACGATTACAGCGAACCTGGTAGCGGCGGTACTTGAGGTCCCCATTAAGCCTAATAAAAATAAAATAACGTGACCCCAGTGGTACGCAATAGTAAACAAATACGTGTTTCTGAACTAAACTATAACCAGCTACAATTATTCTAAGGTGCAGTTCTGAAGCGAAGTTTTGTGAGCGTGACTGTGCACGTGACGCGGCTACGTTGGGTACCGCCGCCGTCACGCACGCATGCGCAGCGTACCAGAAACGTGCAAGCGCGCGGTATTAGAAACGCGAACTCCATCGCAGCAGCCAGGAGCAGCGTTTGCGCACGTTTATTGCTGCGCGAAGTGGTGCGACTCGTCAGGAAAAAAAGGTGGCGAACACTTCTTCAACATCCCTGCCGACCACAGGTATGCATTCACTATTTTATATAATTGCCTGAGGAGGCGACCTTCTATTTTGATTGTCGTTGACCGTTACGATTTGAAACGGGTGGATATGAACAGTGGATTTCTTTCGGTGGCGTTCGCTGCAGCGGCTTTCCTTTTGAGAAATAGTTTTGATAATGAGTTAAAATTAGTGGGTGGGCTGCAGTTTCAGGCCCGACGCGGCGTCAGCTCTCAAAAGGGGGGGCTGTTGACTAGTTTTTGTTGCTTACGTTGGTATATGCGTGCCTCGCGACCCGTCGTTATTTTACGAATCTTGATGAAAGCTAACCACACGAGGTTTGCGTGCCTTCACGGCCTGTTTGTTACGTGTTGCTTTAACTTATGCGCGCTAGCAACAGTGCTCACTGCAGCTGGCTTTTTTTTTTAATTGTAGGTGCTTTAATTCTTGCATATATATTACGTTCGTGAATTGATAAGTGCCGTTCGCCTCCGCGATAACTTGCAAAGTTATCGCGGAGGCGCAAATAGCATAGCTTGGGGCTCTGCCCCCAGAGTCGAATGCGCACCGTGTTGCACAAGCAAGAATCGCCGCGTTCCTCATGTGTGTCTGTTTACATACCGACCGCCTGCTCGGAGTTTTGTCGCCGTAAATTGCCCTCCTCGCTCCTTCCCTTCGACGCTCCTTGCCGCGCTGCTCGACGGAAGGCCCTGTACCAAACGTGATACCCATCTGCCCTTCTGTTGCTCGCTCTCGGGACGCTCCCGGAAACACTTTCGCCTATCTCTCTGATACTCCCGCGTGGTGCTCTCAACGGGCGAAGGCGGGGCCAAGGTCGATTTTGGTTGTTCGTGATAACGTGAACAAAAGTTAACGACAGATGATTTGGCTCGCTTACCAGCGCAAAGCAATGACTGCGCCTGAGCAACACGTTTTCAGGAGACTGAGATTATGGGCAGGAGCCAGGATCAGCATATGACATATAAATTAAGAAAGGTGTATACTGTGCTAGTGATGCATCCGTTAAACTGTTTTAATATATAATTTTTTTTGCCAAGTGACAGTCCTGCTAGACTGATGAGTGGATCTGTTAAGTTCTGCGCATGTCACAATTGTCTATATATTGCTATGTGTTGCTGTGATTGAACGAAATGTGAAAGTTTACTGCCCACGCTGTCGTTCTTTTCACTGCCCTCTTTTTTTTTTTTTTTTGTTAGTGGTGCTGAAAACACTGAGTAGTATTTCTCAGGCAGTCGCTCCACAAATCTGTTGTTCAGTATTCACACGTGCAATGCGAAGCGAGTTTAGCAAATTACCTGCTTACAAGCCTCTTATACCGTATTTATTCATTTTTTAATAGCTCCTTGGCCCAGCACACCCACAGAAGTGCCCACACCAGCGTCACCGGTTTCACCAAGTAATGGTAAGTGCAAAAGAAACAAAGAAAAGAAGAGAAAATTGTTGCGAATTACACATCCTGGATCTATAAAGTATGAACCAGTACTAGTGTTTCTGATATAGACACCTGGATAGCGCTAGGCCTGTGTAATATTGTCACAACATATAATGTGGACGAAACCGTGCATATGGTATGAGACCTGTCAGCATGATTTTGTTCACACAATAAATTATTTTTTAAAAGTAAGGTGGGTGCATTTGGCCGTACAAAGTCTACACTGGACGTGGGGCTCTCTGAATCGGTGTGGCGTGTGTAGCTAAGCTGGATAGGCCAGCAGAGTGTGGTGCACTTGGGGTGCATTCATGTGATTGTGGCTTATGTAGCCTGAATGACTTTGTGAGATGTGACCTATACAAAATCCTCTACGTTATAAATGATATTGCCTCTGTTCAGCATTTCAAGAAATTTTGCAAGAGATTTTTCCAATAATTTGTCATATTTCTTTGGTCATGAACATTCCTTAGATGGTAAAATGCTTGGAATTTTAGGAATGAATTACGATTTCAGCCCCTATCACAGGATGTACAGTCGAGCGCGATTTGAACGTCATCGTGCCAACATCGACAAAAAACTCGTACAGCACCACAGCCCAGAAT
Source organism: Rhipicephalus appendiculatus (assembly GCA_030522465.1). Classification (NCBI taxonomy): domain Eukaryota; kingdom Metazoa; phylum Arthropoda; class Arachnida; order Ixodida; family Ixodidae; genus Rhipicephalus; species Rhipicephalus appendiculatus. The sequence goes on along the minus strand of JALIZH010013977.1, from coordinate 56,287 downwards.
CCTCTTTTGAGAAGAGGGGGGTATCAAGCAAGCTTACCTCACTCGTCCTTGAGCTAACGTCACTCCCATCCGAGGAAGGCGCGTTCTTATTCTTTTTTTTTTCGATTCAGGGAACACACAGTAAGGGCATTCAGCGCAGAGTGCCTTTTCGGCATCACCAGGCACAGGATGCTCCAAAACTGCATTTTAGTTATCATCCGTGAAGATAAGAACCAACTAAATCAATGCTTGATCGCAACGAATGGAAAGCTCAAAACAGAGAGAAAGGGCGACGATTCGACGTGAAGATGGCTGTTGTCGCACGGAACAGCACACGAGGGAGAAAACAACGTGAAGTCTAGATTTTCAGTGTTCCGAAACAGGCCGCCAAGGTTCTGGGACGCTGTGCCGCTCGACGCCCTCGCAATAACCTTCAAATCGTGCTCGACTGTAGATCGCTACAAATGTAAATGGAAAATAGCATGGCACTGTATGATGGTGAATCAGTAGCCCTGTGATTGCGCCCTATTGGCTTACCTGTGTGATATTTTTTTTTCTTTCTATGAGACTGATAAAAGCCTATTCCTTTGAATTCTTCCTTTTTTCAGATGAGCATGGTCCAAGGTGCCTCCACTATTTCAAGCAGGAGAGCAGCGCTGAGCATGCACAAGGAACGCCAAAAAGCGGGCAGAGGAAACTCAGCTCTGTGGACACCCCCCTGTACAAAAATGAAGCTGAAAACCTTTCACGCACGGAGTGGAAAGTACCGTAAGGCATTGGGTCGGATAAAGAAACTGCATGAGGCGAGGCGAATAATGCAGCGGGAGGCCTGAGACAAACTTGAGCTGGATTTCCTAAAACATCTGTTTGAACTGCTTAAAGGCCAACTCCGGAGGTTTTCGAGGTCAATGGATCTCAATGAAATTCGCTGGGTACGTTCCTTTGCACATTTCCGTCATTCATGCCAAATTTTAAGCTTGGGACATGCGCTGATTGTTTGTAAATGAATTTTAAAGATTGTCTGCAAACGCCCACCCGGCTTCCCACAATTATTGGCAACATTGCGTGTGTGACGTGTTGGTTTGCCGGCCGACGGAAGTGACGCAGCCGATGGGTTCGCTAACTTTGGCCACTACAGCGTATATTGTGCTGGTCACAAGCTGACGGTGTTTGGCCGGCGCTTCGCTGGTTTGGTGTGCGATTTTCTGTTCTCTGTGGAGGAGCGTGTGATATTCCGCGCCGGCGGGACCAGCATGCCTTGCACGACTTCCGGTTCGTAACAAACTACTACGTCATACTTGGACAGTACACTCGGTTGGGTTTCGGTTTTGGTATTGCGCCTTTTTGCTTATTAAAAATTATTTTCGAATTTGCTGAGCATTTCAGCTATCGGGCGCGTGACAAGAGTGTCTCAGGAACATAAAAGCACCATTATCCTGACACGGTCAAAAATCGCCAGAGTTGGCCTTTAGAGCACAAATCAGGCTTGGTACGTTTACGAAATTAAAAAAAAGACATCGGTCAACATAAATGAAACAATTCACTTTAAATTTGTTCTTTAATTCTCCGAAGTCCTATAGCTTTCTAAAAAAATGCTTCACTTGCCACATGTGCGAACACTCAAGCGCTGGCTGGCAGACATCCCAATGACACCTGGTATCATGCCAGGTGTCAAGGATGCAATAGAATCAATCATAAAAGGTTGGCTATTCCAAGACAACGCATGCTGTGTTTTATTCGATGAAATAGCCTTGAAGAGGAATTTGACGTGGGATCAATCAAAAGCTATTGCGAAAAAATGTAACACTGATCAGGCCTTTAACACACCAACTGAACGTCTAAAAATAAGATTGGCAAAGAAGCTCAAAGAGCAACATATACCTTTGCTGACATGAGAGGGAAGTGTGCCACACAAGTATTCAATGAATCTGTCTCTGTGGCACTCCTCACTATCGTGGCCATTCAGGAGCTTCCTGTTTATGCTGAAATTACAGCTCAGTTCACAGAAAGAATGCATAAGCTTTTTGACAGCCTGAATAATTAGACTCCGAAAAAGCAGGACGACAAGTTGCGTTATACATTGACTGTTGAGTCGGAACAGCGTGCCTTAGTTGAGCCGTGCATCAGTTTGGTTGCCCAATATATTCTGCCGTGCAAAGCTACACTGGCACCTTACATTCATGAACAGAAGCACACAACAAAGAAAGTCAAGGCACAGTGCGCCTGCCAGAAGAGCGGTAAATTAGCTGCTTAAATTTATCCTGTGCCTTTCAAGAACACGATTATGTAGAATTGGATTTCTCGTGCAGCCTTCTGCACACATTTCCTATACTGACATGTGTTGCACTGTTTCTTTTTTATGTATGCATGCACTATTTTTATGTATACATCTTTATTTGTTTATGTATATATATATATTTATACATATGTATTGATAAATCAGCTATGGTTACATGCATAATGCATCCACTACTTTTGCATTGTATAAGTTTGCCTGATGAACTTTGTACTTTCTGGAAGCCTTGAGTGCCCTATTATTGTGAGTATTATAATGACCAGAGGTGCTGGATTGCTTTAGTATTGAAAAATGCTGACATTTTCGAAAAGGCGATGGAAAACCCAAGTCATTCTGCTTTCTTCTCTGTCCACTTGACATGGAAGCAATCACACAGTCACACATCCACCCTCTCAAGAAATCTCAGATTTCAATTAATAATGAGTGGCTTTACACTGAAGCAGTCTATGAACAGTGAGCAGTGTGATTAATTTAAAATGAACGTTGCAAAAAAAAAGTTTGAATAATGATAATAATAATAATAATAATTGTTGGGTTTTTACGTCCCAAAACCACAATATGATTATGAGAGACACTGCAGTGGAAGGCTCCGGAAATTTTGAGGTGCTAAATTTCTTTAACACACACTTAAATCTTATCGCATGGGCCTCAAGCATTCTGCCTCCATCTAAATGCGGCCGCCGTGACTTGGATTCAAAACCCGCAATCTTCAGGTCAGCAGTCGAGTACCATAACCACTAGACCAGCACGGCAAGCGATGAAGGTTGAAATGCATGTACTCAAGGGCCCACAAAATCTATGAAGTTTTCAGCAGGACACAAAGGTTTTACGTTATTTTAAATTTGCAAACCTCTGGTCATGATAATTGTGCCATGTTGTGCTCCTGGGAAGAACTAATGGTGTCTGCAATTCACAGGCATAAAAAATACACTAGATCAAGTGCTCGGCTCTGCAGTGATTCCAAAGGGGTGTGTGCGGAAGCTGCGAATCGGTTGATATGCATGTTAGTGCGCAATAGAAGCAGGCTTCCATACTTTCTGAAAATATGCAATCTACTGTTTGTTTAGCGGGACTGTGTTACTAGTTTTTCAACTGAATATTACAAACTGTGGCTTTCCACTTCCCGAGCCAACAAATAACGAGAGACGCAGTTCTAGTGGTTGGCACATTAGGGGCTTTTAGCTTGTACGTATACTTTTTTACGTTACCGTGTTACCGGTTACCGGATTGCGTTTACCGTCTTACCGGAACGCATGCTGCAGAAAAGTTTTAGCTCCTCATACGTAAACGTTTACGTGCGTGCGTAAACGTAAACCTTTACGTTTGCGCAAAACCACCAAATGGTGATGATAACTGCGTTTAAACTATACTTGATTTAGATAAGATTGAATAATTGCTTGGGCAAAATAATAAGAGAGGTTTCTAGCGTGTACAGTATCTCGGTTTACGAAAAAAGGGTGCAAAAAATATCGGGTTAGCGACGATAGTGTCGACATCTTGTGACGCTTCGTGCAACCAGTCATGAACACGTTTGTTATCATCTAGTATTTGAGGGAGAAAATGATGAAGAAGGCAACTCATTCATAATTATTTCACTGCAAGGCATTTACGCAAGGAGTAAAATGCGCGATGTTTCTGCAATAACAATTTTGTGCTTGCCTGTTTCACATTGACCCCGCTAGATGGCGCCACCTATCCAGCCTGTCGGGGGCTTTAGGCGTGTTAGGCCTCTCACGTTTACGTCGCTCTAGCTTCGGTAAGCCGACTGAAACAAGGTGATCGCAATTCGCATTCGCACTACGGCTTATTTTGACTCGGCGGCAGGAGTCTCCGCAAACTGAATATCGCGCGTAGCCACGAACGAAGGTGGATTTGCGAGGTAGGGCCGCAAACGTAAAAGCCTATCCGGCGAGTAGTTTACGTTCCGTAGAAAGTTTACGTTCCGTAAAGGCCCGCGCATGCGCAGATTCCTTCCGGTATCCGGTAACACGGTAACGTGAAGAAGTATACGTACAAGCTAAAAGCCCCTATTATGATTAAACTATGCAGCGTTCCCCAACTGCGATTTAAGTACTGCTCACAAAATCTCCCCACATTGTTGTCGGTCCAACATGATACCTGGTAGACAAATAACAGTGAAGTTGCACTTCAATTCTGTGCTTTATCCTGATCACTTTTCTCATAAGCTATTGATGTTCGCGCATACTTTGGGTTACCGTCAGTGTTTTGCACCACTGAAAACTTAAATACAGTCAAAATGTTTCCTCAAATTTTCAAAGGTCACCTCTGCAACTGAGTCTTCACCACCCTTTGTAGCATTTTTTCTTTCTTTATTAATAAAAAATTAGGGCATCACACACATTGTGTTCAAATCACATGAGCCTGCCTGGTACACATTCACTTGGAGGAAAGCATGGCCAGGGATAGCCGAGCCAAATGGTTGATCTGTCTCAGTGCCTTTACAATATAATACGCCGTGGCACTGCATCATGTAATTCCATTAATCTACTTATGCACCATGGGTTCTTCTACAAGAGCCAAAGGCTGGGACTCTCGGCTGGCACCCTCTGTGTACACAGTTATGCATTTCAATGCTGCGCATAAGGTAATGACGCAACACAGGGCAAAGAAAATGAAGAGGTACATAATTCCCGTACTTCTTTTCTTCGGCTTGCGTTGCGTCATTACCTTTTGCACAGTATGAACCAACCATTTCAACATGTTTTATTGAGATGTATTTCTATGCGTGGGAAATGTTCGCTGCATGCTCTTACTCTCAATCTGTACAAATTGTATGAGTGTACACATGTTTACACTGATGGGGCATTCTTTTGTATGCTTACCCTAATTATTTGATTGGATTATGTGTTTTTGTATCCTATTTATATTGTACGCGTGCTCGATGTACGCATTCCTGTATTAAGGTTTTACCACAGCAGTATTCCGAAGTGTTCGTTTCTTTGGAGTTGTTATTACTGATATTATGACTCTACTATTGCCTAAGCATGCAGCTATTGACGTTTCCTTCAATAAAAAGTCACGTGAAGAAAATTATTTGCGCTTTTTGCTTCACGAGCGAGCGCCGAAAGCGGCTGCTAAGCAGCCGCGACGGCGCCGCTCGCTACCATTCGTCACGCTACAACAGCGGCAACACGAAGCAGAAAAACATACACACATCATGTACGTACATTGACAATAACGCAGAGAGACGGTGCAGCAGCAATTAGTACGCAAAACGCTTCAAACGACGCCGCGGCCGCAGGGCCGGCGGCTCCGTAGGCGAGCAAGCAACCGCGAACGGGCGCGGCCATATTGGATTTTTCATTTTGGATTGGCTCGCCTCATGTTGATTTTAGCAATCCAGTCAAGTACCGCCGCTCCCACGCACCGCTACCATCGCCGGAAACGGAAAAATCGTCCCCATTGGCCCTATGGGTATGTCACTCCACTGGCGCGGCCGCTAGGCAGCGATGTCGACGGGCGAATGTCGTGTCTTGGTGGAGCGAGACAGAGGCCAGCAGGACGTAGAACGCCTGCGCGCGCTCGCGGCTCAAGCTACGAACCTCTGTCTCCCGCGTTGCTAAAGCGCAGCGTGGTAGTGTATGCATGAGCGCAGGAGTAGGTTACCTTATTACTCAGGAGCGCACACCGTACCACTTCTCTTTGACGACGCGCATATCGAGTGCCAGTGTTCATTACGTGCTTGTTGGTGTCTCTGCGCTGGATTCACGATACGCTGTGTCCAGGTATAACATGTTGACAACTTCAGCTACAACAACGGTTAACTCATGACCATGGGCGTTAGTTGGCGCGATGGAGATTTGCCACTAGGCATCAGCGTGGGTGTGTCCACTTCAAACGGTGCTATAGCTGTCAAACACCAATAGACATTGTACAAGCTCTCATATATCGCTACACAATAGGCACTACTTCTGCGAAGACGCGTTTCACTTTCGTGTTATACCGATTCCTATGACGGAGGGATCAGCCATGTTTTTCTGTGTCGCCTTGCAGTTTCGCGGATAATAAGATCTATGGCTAGCACACCCATTGAGATCGACACGATAGTTGGGCAATGCCGTTATTTCATCTAATCGTCTGCCTTCTGAAGCAAATAAACGAGAAGCACACAACAGATAAACGAAAGAAAAAGGAGATAAAAGGACATAAAGAGAAAGAGGCAGAAAGAGAAAGAAGGAGCTCGGTAATTAAGACCAAGCTAATGGAGACCACGCTTATAAGAACGTATCTAATTATAACTGTTCTAATTGGCATCATGCTCATTATGGCTACATTAAGTGAGACCTTGGTAAATGAGGTCTCATTAATAATCTAAATCAGCCACAACTCTGAGTCCTGAATTGCACCACTGTTCCCGCGGACTTTTTTTGGCAATGAAGGGAAAGCCTTGCACAAGTACTCCAACGCGAGGTAGTAGTATTCAGTACAGCACTCGTTTCGCACGGCCGTGGAAAGCGATGCCTGCGCTACACTATAGCTGCACGCAATAAGAGTTCCATATCGACGCAGGCGCCGCTTAGCGCTCCAGGTGCGCGTAAAGGCGTGACTTTCTCACTTGTGAGAAAAAAAAAAACACAATGTTACAACGTATACAGTAAAAAAAAAAATGTCACTGGTGTGAGCTGCGTCCTGTCTCAAAGAACTACATGCAGATAATATAGGAAGTTTTTTTTTTATATCTCACGCAGAGAATACGGGCACTAATGTGGGACTACATTCAATTGCGGTAGGAAACGCATGATTTGGCTCTGTAGCCTTCGCTTCATTGCCAAGTTGTCTGCGAGTGGGAAATGCGGGGAATGTGAAAAATGTGGGCAGGTCTGAACGCAATTTTTCAGTGATAGCATAAGTTCGGAAGGTTGGAGGGGTTTTTCAGCAATTCCGGTGTATTCGAAGGTTTCGCTGTGTCACAAGCACTCGAAATGATGATTACATGATCGCTTGTATCGAGTAGTATAGTAAAGAAGTGCAGATACATCGTAAAAATAGCGCTACATTAGACACGGAGCAGCGCCGTCCGTCTGTGTTCCCTTGTAAGGGCAGATAATCAGCGATTATCAACTATTTCACTGTTAGTTTTGGCAAACACATGTTTGGCTGACGTTACAAGAGTATATTGAATACCATACAACATATTCGCATTACGCAAGCAATGGCAACGTCGCAGCTGGCGCACCATGGTACATATACTATACGGTAAGAATGCGCTCAACCTGAATGGCGGCTCACGTAGGTTGGTCCTACTTGTTGCGTGCGCCTACCTCTCTACCTGTGGCGTCGCTCTCCTCTGGTGACAAATGACCGGGCCACCATGACTCTGCCATTCGAAAATGTTTCCTACCACGGCTCCTCCATTACTCACACGCGATAGCACGCTGCGCCTTACTAATGCGCGCAAAAGTAGGAAGTCGACAAGCCCATGATGTACGACGTATGCTAGAGGAGAACTAAGCACATAGCACGACTTTAGTTTAGGTTCGCTCGTTTCGAACATTAGCGCGAATTTTAGAGAGGTAGCATGACCGCGACACACGCGTAGACGCCAACAGAAAAATTAGAATTGAACTGTCTCTTTGGTGACAGTTCCTTTGAACACGAACTGCCGAAGTTCGTTTAGTTGAATATCTATTGTTCCGTGCCAGCAATATGGCAGGTATGTCGATACTGGAATTGCATCTTCAGATGGTAGTAGTTGATATTTAAACGCGCGCTGTTGGCTTTCTAAAATCTTTACTTCATGCAATGTTTCTTACTGTTGGAGGCGGATTGTCAAAGGTTTTGTGTGTTCGGAAAAATGGTTGACGATTTAGTGTATGATATGTACTATATGTTATTTTGTCTTCTTTTTGTATTCTACGTCTTATAAAATTTTATTTTGCATGGCTGCCAGACCAAGAATATCCCAGCGTTCAATATAGAAACTGAATGTATAAAGCATAATTGCTAACTTTATGCTGCCTTAATGCCGGCAACTGATTTATTCTCGACAATGTTGAGGTTTAAAAAAAAACACTTGTCATCATATTGCATCAGATAGGTTCTGGTACAATGTGCGCGGTATAACTGAGCGCGGTATGTTGACTTGTAATTCCTTTTGAGATGCCATGCACGTTCTCTTTAATCACCTGTGACCTGATTTGCACTTGGAGATGACATATCGCTTCCGGTATCACTACGACTATCTAGGCTAGCTAGTACACTTACAATGAATATACACCGAAATTCAGTACGACTATTGTAACTAGATGCATAGTTTGCCGCTAAAAAGCATGCGCACAAAATAACAAGGCAAAGATGACCGGGGCGGCACTTCCAACGAAATTTATTTGTGTCAGGACACAAAGAATACATACTGAAAAAAAAAAAGAAAACAACGCATGCGCCTAAAGCCACATACCTAGCTAACAGGGCAAACAACGCTCAAGAAATCTAATCTCCGAAGAGTAGAGTTGTAACGGCGGTTAGCTAAATCAGAATTCAGCCATCTTCTGAATGTAAAACGCTTCCAAAGATTCACGAGCCGTTTGTTGATTGCTCCTACCAAGGATCTTCACGTTATCAAATCGCGGTTCACACTTGCAGGCTTTGCAGTGCGCAGGCAAATGCGTGCATTCGTTCTCTTTGTTTAAATTTAGCTGATGTTCCCTAGTCCGTATGTTAACACAGCGCCCGGTCTGTCCACCATAAAACTTGCCACAGTTCAGGGGGATCTGGTACACCACTCCTGTCTTACATCCGGTATACACAGTACCGTGTCTCTTGCCACCGCCTTGCGGTCTTGTCCAGCCACCAGAGGTACGGGGGCACAGCTGACCCAGCTTAACCGGGACTGAGAAGGCGAGTGGTACACCATACCTGCCTGCCATCTTCTTGAGTTTGTGGGTTACCTTGTGAATATACGGCACCACTTAAGGTCCTACGGTAATCGTTTCCGTACAAACTGCCACTGTTTTCTTCTTGCCTTTGATCTTCTGCAGGAGGGTCTCCTCCACCAACGTCAGTAACGAACCAGGGAAACCTGCCGTTTTGAGGCGATGCACCTGATTGTCAAAAGGAAGTCGCATCGTGTGAACGCACCATTTAGTTAGGGCACATTCCAGGCAGAGCATTGCGACACTTCGCTTTAATAACTTCGAGGGGGGCCGAGTCGAATGGCACCAACCTCACCTTATCACGTGGGCAATACTGCCAGCAGACATGCCTCTTGCTGAAAGTCAACCTTAGTTCTAAAAATTGTAAAGTGTCCCGAAGTGGAAGTGCGTGCGTAAAACAAAACCCTTTTTTACTTATATGTAGCGCTTGTGCTTGGGAGGATGGTAGCCCTGGCTTGTAAAACGTAGAACTTAAGTGGAAGGTGCTTAAGTATGCAATTGACGTTACATCAACGTGACGCCTGTATCATAGGAGTAAATATTTAATGTTTGTGAAATTTGATAGCTAGCACTGCAACCACATTTGACGTTGCACTAACATTACGCTTGCAAAGGATCTTTTTCCCAAGCAGTTTCGATACGTGGAGTGGCTCAGTGGTAGAATACTTGATTGCCACGCCGAATACTTAGGTTCAATTCCTGCTGTGACCCTGATATTTATTCTTTGCATTCGTCGGGTGAACGCTGCCGATGTCTCTTTTTCTTAACACCCTCGCATTTAAATTACCAATGTTTGTTCTCGCCGTCCCTGGCTAGATATAAACTGTTAATCACCTGTGGCTCACACCCGCATAACGCGGCCCGTGGTATTAGGGATATGTGCCACACGTGTCTGGAGGAAAGGGTTTGACGACATACGCGACGGGATTTTCACGTTATTAATGTCACGCCCAGCCAGACATATTTGTCTGGCTGGGCCTCTTACCCTCCCATACTAATTTTGGTCTACCTCAAGTTAAGGAGGCGATCACGAGAGGACCCAGACGCAGGCGACGGGATAGATATATAGATAGATAGATAGGTAAATACGTAGATAGAAACACTTGAAGCGCCTGCAGTACGCTAAGGAATGCTTCGCATTAAAAACCTTTAAAATGTGCAGGTCATCATCCTGTATAAAAACATCAGCAAGCTTGCGGTCAACACTGGCTAAAAATATATGGCAGAAAACTGGAGCTCGGCATGAGCCGATGCATATACCGCGTTTTTGCATTTACAGGCCTCTGTCTAAAAGAATGAAGGTACCCCTGAGAGATATTCCAAGAGCGTTAAAAAGCCTTCCACAGAAACACAAGCAGCAGTTTGGAACAAATTGGTGCTGTTTTCCAAATACAAGCTTTTACAACTGTAAAAAGTTCATTGTGAGGTATCAAATTAAAAAGGTCCTCCACATCAACGGAAAAAGAATAGCCTATGCGCTGATTGTCCTGAAATAATTGCACAACCTCATGCGAATTGCTCGTTCTAAAAGGGTCCTATACATTTAAGGTGCTAAGTACCTGTGACAGGTACCGACTAACATGAAGTTTCCAAGTGTTCCTTTCACTGACAATAGTTCTAAAATGTATATCAGGTATGTGCGTTTAGCAGTGAAAAATACATTGAGAGTAGATAGATTTCGTCATGCTATTTATGTCTCTTGCTAGCTTGTCAGGACTTAGTTCCTTACATAGCCTAATGGCCTTACTTTTAAATGCGAACCATTTCTTTGCGTACTGTAAGCACCTTTGCGTTTCTATCTACGTATCTATCTATCTATCTATCTAGCCGCCTACGTCTGGCTGCTCTCGTGATGGCCTCCTTAACTTGGAGTAGACCAAAATTTTTATGGGAGGGTAAGAGGTATTGACGAATATGTCTGGCTGGTCATGACATGAGTAACGTGAAAATCCCGTCGCGTACGTCGTCAAACTCATTTCTCCAGACACGTGTGCCTCATACCCGTATACCACGGGCCGCGGAATGCGGGTATGCGCCACAGGACTTCGACAGTTTATATCTACCCAGGAACGGCGAGAACAGGAATTGGTAATTTAAGTGCGAGAGCGTTAAGAGAAACTGACATCGGTGGCGTTGACACTGGTAATTTAAAGGCGACAGCGTTATAAAGAACGGACATCGGCGGCGTTGACGCGGGGAATAGAAATAATAGAAATCAGAGTCCCAGCAGGAATCGAACCCAAGCATTCTGCGTGGCAATCAAGCATTCTACCACAGAGCCACGTCAGGTCTCGAAACTGCTTTGGAAGTACACCATATGCAGGCGTAACATTGGTGAAATGCATTTCACCAATATTACGCCTTAGATAGCCATCATTAGATAGCCAGCACTGCAACCACAATATACATGTATATTGTGGTTGCAGTGCTGGCAATCTAATTTTATAAACATTACATGCGTACTCTTATGACGAAGGAGTCATGTCGGGTTAACGTCAGTTGCATACTTAAGTGCCATCCACTGTAGTTGGTTTACGTAGCACTATCCAGGGCTACCATCCTTGCAAGCACAAGCTCTACATATATGAAACATATGCGACTGTTCAACAAGTCTATGCGTGCAACATTTTTACATATCTTTAGCGCCATTTCATAACGTTTCGTTCAATAACAAAAATTACAACCCAGTCACCTTACCTGCGGATGCTTCGCATAACATCGATTCCCATGGTACTTGGGATCTGCCTAATTTTTTATCCTCGCATCTGACTTCTTGACCGCCACAAAATTCTTGTCCAATGCCTTAGAGGCTTTTTCACTGAAAGTACCTTTAGGATGCACAACAAAGTGCGTCGGCCATCGGCAAGTCGTTCGGGTGGTTGGACGAAATGAATGGAGGTAGCTTAAGAAATGCTACACAATGCGAAAGAGTAAAAACTTCAGTAGTACTCGCCCTATTGAGAAAATGGGGGGCAAGCTTCGGAAGCTTCTCGTCAGCGTGCCTGACGTACTACTTCTCTTTCTTTCTTTCTTTCTTGCTTTCCTTCTCTTTCTTTTTCTTTCTTTCTTTCCATCTTTCTTTCTTTCTTTTTCTTTCTTTCCTTCTTTCTTTCTCTTTCTTTCCTTCTTTCGTCCCTTTTTCCTTTCTTTCTTTCTTTCTTTCTTTCTTTCTTTCTTTCTTTCTTTCTTTCTTTCTTTCTTTCTTTCTTTCTTTCTTTCTTGCTATCGCATTACGAAATGCGCGCTGCCGTTTCCTCTCCACGCCGGTAATAGGACCTACATGTATGTGCTTAGCAGCGAAACACTTCAGTTGCTACGGGCAACAATGACGGTCACGCGTTGATAGCCAAGCAACAACGAAATGTGGCACCGTGAAATCGTAAGTCACCGCGATTAAATATTAGATTGCCATATCAGAAACACCTGATCGCCACCAAGCCCACGATCGAGAGAGGATCCATTATTGGGAAACGGTGCATAGAAGTACGCATGTGGCCAGTGCACCTTCCAGCGCCGCATTTCTGTACGCTCGCTGGTGCCGGGTGTTTCGTGCACAACTCCGCCACTAATGTCTGGGAGTTAAAGAAAACTTCACTTGAAAACATGATGAACGCAAAATGCTGTACAAGACAGCGCGTTTTGATCAAGCTTTACGACTTAGAGTGGGCTGTGAGTGAGAAGGTTTCTGTTTTCCAAAACCCCTTTAAGTCAAACTCTTCTGTGCTAAAGTCCCTCAGCATCTATGTCGACAATTGCGTCATTCTTGTAAAACTATTACAAGTAGAAAAAGCCAACGAGGCTTTTGAAGCATTTCATTGTGGTCGAGTAATCAGCCACCGAAGTCTTCTTCCGATGGTGCTTGTACACGCAAGGGGCTTTCTGTGTCCGTTCAATTTAAAGTTTCTGAAGAGAGCTACTTCGGCGGCACTCTAAACGCACGTTCATCTATTCTGTTCAGTACATTTCTTGTTTTAGATTGCCCCACCTCCTGCCCACTATGCCTCTCTCGAAACCACCATCCCTATATTTAGAGTGGGAAACTCAACGCCACGGCGAGTGTTTCCCGTTGGCTGCCCTAATTAACATACTCCAGCCACGAGAGCTCTCTTTCTGTGCGTAATCCCGGAGAGGACGCTGTCATTCTTTACTTGGCTTGTTACTGCTCTATGTACCTATAGATGGCCTCTAAATTAACTTATTTATCTAGCGTTGACTACGAATTTAATTCCGCGACCTTTCTATTTCTCTTCATTCGTTCTTCTTCAACAATCGAGAAAGTGCTCAAATGAAAAGTGAATTTTGGAGAGAAGCCTTGTGACTGCGGATAGAGGATAACGCCCGAGAAACTAATTATTGTAATGCACGGTTATACACATAAGTATTATTTGATATCCTGATTTTCGTGCGGAAATTCGTGACTTTCGCCAAGGGAGAAGGCTTCTTTTAACCGTGCTGAAATAGCAAAAGAGAGCGTAAAGAATGAAACACCCTATGTTACGCAGCATTTTTTTTATGCATCGTGAAGATGAGAACATGGCGATGGAGGTATGACGTGCTCTTTATTTTTCTATGAAGCAATGCAAGAAAATAGAGTGCCAGTTGCAACACCTGTGTTGTATTTTCTTGTTTTATACGTTTCTTCAGAGCTCAAATACATGCTTAGCACGTGCGTTATTAGCGTGCCTAATTGGGTTGCGTTCACTACGACACATCACTCAGTACAAGACGGGGTGACAGCAAATTGTCTTGTGCGTCTACCTGTCCCGCCGTCTTGCGCTGTGTCGACATGACCCGTCCTTTAGCCTGTATTTTGTACCGCAAGTAGGCCAGCTAGTCGCCATTGCTTCTTCGTTATCACATCCGCGAGTTCCTGTTCTGCTGGCTCTTTTGAGGCGAAAGCGTTAGCTGCCTTATCAAGCGCAAAAATCGATCGTCGGCGGCATCGGCGTCCCGTGTCGGCGGTGGGAACAAAAGTGACGCAAAAATCATCCCGTGAATCGCCATATGGCGGCATCATCAGGACATCACATACAGTCAAAATTTGTGACGTAATCATAACGTCACATGACTAAGTCATCACGTGACTTATCGGTTGGTCAAGAGAGAGAGAGAGAAATAGATAAAGAAAAAGACAGGGAGGTTAACCTGGTCGAAGAACCGGTTTGCTACCCTGTACTGGGGCGGGGAAAGCGGGATCGGAAAGAGGATAGAGGGAGAGAGAAAATAAAAAATAAAATAAAAAGATGCACACATATGCACACACATGTAGGACGTTCTGATTAGAGTCGTTCGGAGAGACCGGTTGAACGCAGAAAGCGCAGAAACGCCTGCACAGCCTTCTTATGGGACGTTTAGTCCTGTCTTGGCCACAGGATTCTTACTTCCGAAAGAGTCTGGTCATCCAGTTGATCGAGTGCCTTGCACAACGACTGTCTCTGCAAACGGTATTGCGGGCATTCGCACAGAATATGCTGAATAGTTTCGTCACTGCCGAAATGGTCACAGGCTGCGGTGTCGGCCATTCCTGTGCGGAACGCGTACCATAACCTGCACAGTAGGGTAGCGTCACCTCCGCGAAGTCTTGGGGGGACTTTGACGACTGAGCGTTGGGTCTAGTGTATATAATCGTGCGTGCTTGAAGTGTGGCTCGTTCCACTGTGATGTGGTGCGTCGGCGAGCAAGCATGCGGAGCTTCCGTGCAGCATCAGTTCTGGAGAGTGGAGAGTGGAATTAGAGAGGGAGAGAGGAGGTTTTTTATTTTTATTTTTTTGAAAGGGTTTGCGCATGCGAAGTAAGGGTGGTCACGCCGCACACCACCACCACCGGATTACGCTTCGCCATAAGATGCTTCACAGCTAACACCTGCCGGCGCGCACACCTCCTCAACCTATCCTCCTCCTCCGCGGACAACGCCGCACAACGCCAACGCCGCACAACGCCGGATGCCTGACATAGCCCGACTATGAAATGCATTCGCATTTAAAACCGACTGCTAGCGCTGAACAACCGTTCACTGGCCACCCCGTATATATGGCACTGAATCTTGACCTGCAAGGTGGTGCCGGTGGGAGATTTCTCCTGTACGTTGTTGAACAATGAAAATTCGCAGCGTGCACGTTAACTAAAAGCGGACTGCGGGTCTCTGTGTCCAGTCGGAGTCTTCTCTCTCTCATTGCCCATTTGCAGCGATTGACATGTTCCAGTAGGAAACACCGCTCCATCACTGCGTGCTTTGCGCCTCCCCAGTTTTCTCTCCTGCGCAACGCTGCGATGAGCGCCAGCGTCAACGCCGCCGCCAGTGTAAGCGTTAGCGGCCGCTGCTTCGCATCTACACATGGTTCCCTTTAGCGGGAGATGGTGTAATTTTTCGTTTCTCCTAGCCATATACAGCTTTCGCTGTAAAAAGATAGAAAGACAGAGAAAGACAGACACACTGAGAAAGGTGAGAGTGAGAGAAATAAACGGAAGAACTACTTAAAAGATATAAAGAGCGAGAGGAGGAAATAAATAGAGAGAGAAAAAAAATTGCGACAAAAAGGAGATAGGTAAATTGTGAAAAATACAAATAGAAAAAGAAAGGGAAGATGAAAAAAAAGAGAAAAACAACGAGAAACACTCAAGGCCCACAGCTCCGCTGTTCCTTCAGGCTTGGGACCCCTAGAGTGAAGCCACTCCCTCTGACATCGGCTGGTAACCGCTGGGTCATCGTCGCCGTAGACCATCTAACGCGATACGCCGAAACCGCCGCCCTCCCTGCGGCTACTGCGCGCGATGTTGCCTCCTTCCTGCTGCACCGATTCATACTGCGTCACGGTCCACCCCAGGAGCTTCTCAGCGATCGAGGCCGTGTCTTCCTGTCGGAAGTCGTCGAAGCCATCCTCACGGAGTGCCATTCTGTCCACCGCAAAACTACTGCTTACCACCCGCAGACGAATGGCCTCACCGAGCGCTTTAACCGCACCCTCGGCGACATGCTTTCAATGTACGTCGCCGCCGACCACACGAATTGGGATGCTATACTGCCCTTCGTCACCTACGCTTACAACACCGCCCCTCAGAGCACTACTGGTTTTTCGCCCTTCTTCTTACTATACGGACGGCACCCGTCGCACACCATCGACACGATACTCCCGTACACGCCGGATCAGTATGAGTGTGTCCCTATTTCTGACACAGCCAGGCTTGCTGAAGAGTGTCGCGAGCTTGCCAAGACCTTTACGACGAATGAACAAGAGCGGCAGAAGAGTATTCGTGATGGCTCCGCCACTACTGAGCCCACGTTCCTCCCTGGAGCGCTCGTATGGCTCTCGGTCCCTGCCTCCGCAGCTGGCCTCTCTTCAAAACTACTGCCGAAATACGAAGGCCCCCTACCGTGTCATCGAGCGCACATCTCCGGTCAACTACCTGATCGAACCCATCGAACAATCTTCGGACATGCGCCGTCGAGGGCGCGACATTGTCAACGTGGACGTCTGACGGCCTATTATGACCCGCTCATTGTGACAAGCTGTTAGGTCGCCCGGCGGCTCCCTTTTCGTACCCAGGGTAATTGTAGCGAAGCCTTGGAACTGAGTAATGGGTTGCGCTCTCGAGCGCCTTCTAGTGGGTCATCTCCAAAGAAGGACGCCGCTCGCGCTCAGAGTTCGTGCCTGGCCGTGGCTGTCGCCATTCCGCAGTTTCTCTCAGTTCCGGCAAAGAAACGCCTTAACAGAGCTAAGCTTGCTGAAGACTGTACGTTCCAGAAATGAGGATAGTTATAGTGCATTTTTCTGTATCGCCTTGCAGTTTCGCGGATAATAAGATCTATGGCTAGCACACCTATTGAGATCGACACGATAGTTGGGCAATGCCGTTATTTCTTCTAATCGTCTGCCTTCTGAAGCAAATCAACGAGAAGCACACAACATATAAACGAAAGAAAAAGGAGATAAAAGGACATAAAGAGAAAGAGGCAGAAAGAGAAAGAAGGACCTCGGTAATTAAGACCAAGCTAATGGAGATCACGCTTATAAAAACATATCTAATTATAACTGTTCTAACTGGCATCATGCTAATTATGGCTACATTAAGTGAGACCTTGGTAAATGAGGTCTCATTAATAATCTAAATCAGCCACAAGCTCCACTCTGAGTCCTGAATTGCACCACTGTTCCCGCGGACTTTTTTTGCCAATGAAGGGAAAGCTATGGGGCGGAGCTTTGCACAAGTACTGCAACGCGAGGTAGTAGTATTCAGTACAGCACTCGTTTCGCACGGCCGTGGAAAGCGATGGCTGCGCTACACTATAGCTGCACGCAATAAGAGTTCCATATCGACGCAGGCGTCACTTAGCGCTCGACGTGCGCGTAAAAAAGCGTGACTTTCTCACTTGTGACAAAAAAAAAAACAAAAAAAAAAAACACAATGTTACAACGTATACAGTAAAAAAAAAAAAAAAAAAAATGTCACTGGTGTGAGCTGCGTCCTGTCTCAAAGAACTACATGCAGATAATATAGGAAGTTTTTTTTATATCTCACGCAGAGAATACGGGCACTAATGTGGGACTACATTCAATTGCGGTAGGAAACGCATGATTTGGCTCTGTAGCCTTCGCTTCATTGCCAAGTTGTCTGCGAGTGGGAATGCGGGGAATGTGAAAAATGTGGGTAGGTCTGAACACAATTTTTCAGTGATAACATAAGTTCGGAAGGTCGGAGGAGTTTTTCAGCAATTCCGGTGTATTCGAAGGTTTCGCTGTGTCACAAGCACTAGAAATGATGATTGCATGATTGCTTGTATCGAGTACTATAGTAAAGAAGTACAGATACATCGTAAAAATAGCGCTACATTAGACACGGAGCAGCGCCGTCCTTCTGTGTTCCCTTGTAAGGGCAGACAATCAGTGATTATCAACTATTTCACTGTTAGTTTTGGCAAACACATGTTTGGCTGACGTTACAAGAGTATATTGAAAACCATACAACATATTCGCATTACGCAAGCAATGGCAACGTCGCAGCTGGCGCACCATGGTACATATATACGGTAAGAATGCGCTCAACCTGAATGGCGGCTCACGTAGGTTGTTCCTACTTGTTGCGTGCGCCGACCTCTCTACCTGTGGCGTCGCTCTTCTCTGGTGACAAATGACCGGGCCACCATGACTCTGCCATTCGAAAATGTTTCCTACCACGGCTCCTCCATTACTCACACGCGATAGCACGCTGCGCCTCACTAATGCGTGCAAAAGTAGGAAGTCGACAAGTCCGTGATGTACGACGTATGCTAAAAGAGAACTAAGCACATAGCACGACTTTAGTTTAGGTTCGCTCGTTTCGAACATTAGCGCGAATTTTAGAGAGGTAGCATGGCCGCGACACACGCGTAGACGCCAACAGGAAAATTAGACTTGAACTGTCTTTGGTGACAGTTCCTTTGAACAGGAACTGCCGAAGTTCGTTTAGTTGAATATCTATTGTTCCGTGCCAGTAATATGGCAGGTATGTCGATACTGGAACTGCATCTTCAGATGGTAGTAGTTGATATTTAAACGCGCGCTGTTGGCTTTCTAAAATCTTTACTTCATGCAATGTTTCTTACTGTTGGAGGCGAATTGTCAAAGGTTTTGTGTGTTCGGAAAAATGGTTGACGATTTAGTGTATGATATGTACTATATGTTATTTTGTCTTCTTTTTTGTATTCCACGTCTTATAAAATTTTACTTTGCATGGCTGCCAGACCAAGAATATCCCAGCGTTCAATATAGAAACTGAATGTATAAAGCATAATTGCTAACTTTATGCTGCCTTAATGCCGGCAACTGATTTATTCTCGACAATGTTGAGGTTTAAAAAAAAAAACACTTGTCATCATATTGCATCAGGTCGGTTCTGGTACAATGTGCGCGGTATAACTGAGCGCGGTATGTTGACTTGTAATTCCTTTTGAGATGCCATGCACGTTCTCTTTAATCACCTGTGACCTGATTTGCACTTGGATATGACATATCGCTTCCGGTATCACTACGACTATCTAGGCTAGCTAGTACACTTACAATGAATATACACCGAAATTCAGTACGACTATTGTAACTAGATGCATAGTTTGCCGCTAAAAAAGCACGCGCACAAAATAACAAGGCAAAGATGACCAGGGCGGCACTTCCAACGAAATTTATTTGTGTCAGGACACAAAGAATACATATTGAAAACAAAAATACAACGCATGCGCCTAAAGCCACAAACCTAGCTAACAGGGCAACCAACGCTCAAGAAATGTAATCTCCGAAGAGTAGAGTTGTAATGGCGGTTCGCTAAAGCACAATTCAGCCATCTTCTGAATGTAAAACGCTTCCAAAGATTCACGAGCCGTTTGTTGATTGCTCCTACCAAGGATCTTCACATTATCAAATCGCGGTTCACACTTGCAGGCTTTGCAGTTCGCAGGCAAATGCGCGCATTTGTTCTCTTTGTTTAAATTTAGCTGATGTTCCCTTGTCCGTATGTTAACACAGCGCCCGGTCTGTCCACCATAAAACTTGCCACAGGTCAGG
This sequence comes from Rhipicephalus appendiculatus, assembly GCA_030522465.1. Classification (NCBI taxonomy): domain Eukaryota; kingdom Metazoa; phylum Arthropoda; class Arachnida; order Ixodida; family Ixodidae; genus Rhipicephalus; species Rhipicephalus appendiculatus. The sequence continues at coordinate 36,587 of JALIZH010013977.1, read as the reverse complement.
GGGATCTGGTACACCACTCCTGTCTTACATCCGGTATACACAGTACCGTGTCTCGTGCCACCGCCTCGCGGTCTTGTCCAGCCACCAGAGGTACGGGGGCACAGCTGACCCAGCTTAACCGGGACTGAGAAGGCGAGTGGTACACCATACCTGCCCGCCATCTTCCTGAGTTTGTGGGTTACCTTGTGAATATACGGCACCACTTAAGGTCCCACGGTAATCGTTTCCGTACAAACTAGCACTGTTTTCTTCTGTTTGATCGCCACAAAATTCTTGTCCAATGCCTTAGAGGATTTTTCACTGAAAGTACCTTTAGGATGCACAACAAAGTGCGTCGGCCATCGGCAAGTCGTTCGGGTGGTTGGACGACATGAATGGAGGTAGCTTAAGAAATGCTACACAATTCTAAAGAGTAAAAACTACAGTAGTACTCGCCCTATTGAGAAAATGGGGGCAAGCTTCCGAAGCTTCTCGTCAGCGTGCCTGACGTACTACTTTCTTTCTTTCTTTCTTTCTTTCTTTCTTTCTTTCTTTCTTTCTTTCTTTCTTTCTTTCTTTCTTTCTTTCTTTCTTTCTTTCTTTCTTTCTTTCTTTCTTTCTCTTTCTTTTTCTTTCTTTCTTTCCATTTTTCTTTCCTTCTTTCTTTTTTCTGTCTTTCTCTTTCTTTCCTTATTTCTTTATTTCTTTTCTTTTTCTTCCTTTTTTCCTTTCTTTCTTTCTTTCTTTCTTGCTATCGCATTACGTAATGCGCACTGCTGTTTCCTCTCCACGCCGGTAATAGGACCTACATGTATGTGCTTAGCAGCGAAACACTTCAGTTGCTAAGGGCAACAATGACGGTCACGTGTTGATAGCCAAGCAACAACGAAAATGTGGCACCGTGAAATCGTAAGTCACCGCGATTAAATATTAGATTGCCATATCAGAAACGCCTGATCGCCCCCCAAGCCCACGATCGAGAGAGGATCCATTATTGGGAAACGGTGCATAGAAATACGCATGTGGCCAGTGCACCTTCCAGCGCCGCATTTCTGTACGCTCGCTGGGGCTGGGTGTTTCGTGCACAACTCCGCCACTAAAATCTGCGAGTTAAAGAAAGCTTCACTTGAAAACATGATGAACGCAAAATGCTGTCCAAGACAGCGCGTTTTGATCAAGCTTTACGACTTAGAGTGGGCTGTGAGTGAGAAGGTTTCTGTTTTCCTAAACCCCTTTAAATCAAACTCTTCTGTGCTAAAGTCCCTCAGCATCTATGTCGACAATTGCGTCATTCTTGTAAAAACTATTACAAGTAGAAAAAGCCAACGAGGCTTTTGAAGCATTTCATTGTGGTCGTGTAATCAGCCACCGAAGTCTTCTTCCGATGGTGCTTGTACACGCAAGGGGCTTTCTGTGTCCGTTCAATTTTAAAGTTTCTGAAGAGAGCTGCTTCGGCGGCACTCTAAACGCACGTTCATCTATTCTGTTCAGTAAATTTCTTGTTTTAGATTGCCCCACCTCCTGCCCACTATGCCTCTCTCGAAACCACCATCCCTATATTTAGAGTGGGAAACTCAACGCCACGGCGAGTGTTTCCCGTTGGCTGCCCTAATTAACATACTCCAGCCACGAGAGCTCTCTTTCTGTGCGTAATCCCGGAGAGGACGCTGTCATTCTTTACTTGGCTTGTTACTGCTCTATGTACCTATAGATGGCCTCTAAATTAACTTATTTGTCTAGCGTTGACTACGAATTTAATTCCGCGACCTTTCTATTTCTCTTCATTTGTTCTTCTTCAATAATCGAGAAAGTGCTCAAATGAAAAGTGAATTTTGGAGAGAAGCCTTGTGACTGCGGACAGAGGATAACGCCCGAGAAACTAATTATTGTAATGCACGGTTGTATACATAAGTATTATTTGATATCCTGATTTTCGTGCGGAAATTCGCGACTTTCGCCAAGGGAGAAGGCTTCTTTTAACCGTGCTGAAATAGCAAAAAAGAGCGTAAAGAATGAAACACGCTACGTTACGCAGCATTTTTTTTATGCATCGTGAAGATGAGAACATGGCGATGGAGATATATGACGTGCTCTTTATTTTTCTATGAAGCAATGCAAGAAAATAGAGTGCCAGTTGCAACACCTGTGTTGTATTTTCTTGTTTTACACGTTTCTTCAGAACTCAAAGTACATGCTTCGCACGTGCGTTATTAGCGTGCCTAATTGGGTTGCGTTCACTACGACACATCACTCAGTACAAGACGGGGTGACAGCAAATTGTCTTGTGCGTCCACCTGTCCCGCCGTATTGCGCTGTGTCGACGTCACCCGTCCTTAAGCCTGTATTTTGTACCGCAAGTAGGCCAAGCTAGTCGCCATTGCCTCTTCGTTATCACATCCGCGAATTCCTGTTACTGCTGGCTCTTTTGAGGCGAAAGCCATTAGATGCCTTATCAAGCGCGAAAATCGATCGTCGGCGGCATCGGCGTCCCGTGTCGGCGGTGGGAACAAAAGTGACGCAAGAAATCATCCCGTGAATCGCCATATGGCGGCATCATCAGGACATCACATACCGTCAAAATTTGTGACGTAATCATGACGTCACATGACTAAGTCATCACGTGACTTATCGGTTGGTCAAGAGAGAGAGAGAGAAATAGATATAGGAAAAGACAGGGAGGTTAACTTGGTCGAAGAACCGGTTTGCTACTCTGTACTGGGGCGGGGAAAGAGGGATCGGAAAGAGGATAGAGGGAGAGAGAAAATAAAAATAAAATAAAAAAAAAGGATGCACACATATGCACACACGTGTAGGACCTTCTGATTAGAGTCGTTCGGAGAGACCGGTTGAACGCAGAAAGCGCAGAAACGCCTGCACAGCCTTCTTATGCGACGTTTAGTCCTATCTGTGGCACAGGATTCTTAGTTCCGAAAGAGTCTGGTCATCCAGTTGATCGAGTGTCTTGCACAACGACTGTCTCTGCAAACGGTATTGCGGGCATTCACACAGAATATGCTGAATAGTTTCGTCACTGCCGCAATGGTCACAGGCTGTGGTGTCGGCCATTCCTATGCGGAACGCGTACGCATTGGTAAATGCGACACCCAACCATAACCTGCACAGTAGGGTAGCGTCACCTCCGCGAAGTCCTGGAGGAATTTGAAGACTGAGCGTTGGGTCTAGTGTATATAATCGTGCGTGCTTGAAGTGTGGCTCGTTCCACTGTGATGTAGTGCGTCGGCGAGCAAGCATGCGGAGCTTCCGTGCAGCGTCAGTTCTGGAGAGTGGATTATAATGTTTGATTGTTTTCAGCATGGGCAGAATGGGCAGCTCGATCGGCCCGTTCATTGCCGATAATACCACAATGACTTGGAAGCCATTGAAAGGCTAGGTCATGTCCTTTCTCAGTTAAATGGTGCGTCTCTTCTGCAATCTCGAACACCAGTTGTTCGTGCGGGCCGCGGCGTAAAGGTGCCAGAAGGGATTGCAGTGCCGCCTTGGAATCACTGAAAATAGTCCATTTTTGTGCCCGTTCATCCCTAATGAATTGTAATGCGGCACGAAGTGCTGTGAGCTCCGCTGCCGTCGATGTCGTAAGGTGGGAGGTCTTGACTTTGAATGTTGTGGCTTTTATTGGTATCAAAACAGATGCAGTTGAGCTGTTCTGCAAAACGGAGCCATCGGTGTATACGTGCATACAGCCTTGGTACATCTCATATAACAGGAGTAGAGCGAGCTGCTTAAGAGCAGGTGACGACATCGGTTGGTCAAAGGTGGCCCTGTCACGAAGGCGGTGAACAACCAGGTGAATTGCTGAAAGCTTGCAATGACACCGCTTCTAAAGGTAGTGAAAGACCCCGTTAGGTGCAGAGTGCTTTTGGAGGAGGGCGGGAGAGGATGAGTACATCGACTGAGAAGAAAAAAAATAGATTACTTTCGCCTTCAATGCGTCTTAAGCGAACGCATAAGAGAACCGGAGAATTTTTTCACAGCGGAGCTGTTTAATGTCGAGGTTCAGATTCAACGGGTGTGCAAAAAACTGCGCCGAGCGATGACGTCACTGCACGTTGCCTAGCAACCACGTGGCACAGCTGCGCTTAGAGAGTGCGACGCAATAAATTGGCCGGCGGGCGTTCTGTTCGTCATCTTCATCTTCTGCTCCGCTCCCCGAACAGCTGCGCCGGCCGCGTGCTCTCCTGCTGCGCCGTTTTGTCCAGTGTGGGATGCAATAACTGAAATGGGTGAGAGAACGAGTCGAAAAAGAACTAAAGAGATAGTAACAAAGAGAGACATAGAGAGAAATAAAGGGAAGAAAGAGAAAAAAAGATTGAAAGACAGGAAAAGAAATATAAAAAGAGAGAATGAAAAGAGAGAACAAAGAAAAGAAAGATAAAGAAAGATTGAAAGAACGAGAAAAGGGAGAAAAAAATGGATAGAGAGAGAAAGATCGAGATAGAAAGAAACAGAGATAAATGAGCTATAAAAAAAACAGAAAGAGAAAAAAAGGAGAGCAATTGAGATATGGGGAGAAAGAAAGAGACGAAAATAAAAAAAAATAGAAAGACAGAGAAAGACAGACACACTGAGAAAGGTGAGAGTGAGAGACATAAACGGAAGAAATACTTAAAAGATATAAAGAGCGAGAGGAGGAAATAGATAGAGAGAGAAAAATATAGCGACAAAAAGGAGATTGGTAAATTGTGAAATATACAAATAGAAAAGGAAAGGGAAGATGAAAGAAAGAGAAAAACAACGAGAAACACTCAAGACCCACAGCTCCGCTGTTCCTTCAGGCTTGGGACCCCTAGAGTGAAGCTGTCTTAAGTTTTATTTTTTGTTCTTGTCTTAAATAAGTGCACTTTGTTAACCCTTGTGATAGCGTTCCTGTACGGCACATGTATTTTGAATTTTTCAATACACGAACAGTTCTGGTGCATTCACTACGATCGAACAAAAAAAGTTCATTTTTGGGCGGGGCGAGGTGCAGTTCTATATTCCGCGCCAATGTAATTCTTTTGTAAGTGTTGGTGCAGTTTTAATACTGTGCTTAATACATGTACGTTACAGTGAAACTGCAAAAGAGCGTAGCACGGGCTACCCAGCGATTCCCTCCGCAATCACGCGCTTTCCGAGGTGGTGGCGCCCTCTACTGCGCGGCGCGTATATCAGGCGTATGTTGCAGAGGTGCTTCTCGCGATTTGAGGTAAATTAGTGCGAATAATTTTTGGTTATTTCTGTAGATTATATTATGTTGGACCTTTTTAGTTTATTTTGCACTGGTTTTGAGCGCTGTAGCCTTGTTTTAGGCCTGTGTTGACCACTGCGTGACCACGCGTCATGAGACGGTAGATGAACGACAAGTGATACGCACCTAATGTATATTTGTATAGCTGTACAGTGTTTCTGAATGTGTATATTGGGCGCCTTACACGAAACAAAGAAAAACAGAACGCTACCGTCACCGCGAGAACTAAAGCATTCCGAAAACATCTGTTAAGAGCATAATGCAGTAGGGAGCTTAACTTTCAGACACAGAAATTTTTGCGCGCGCAACACCTCTTTGGGGCACTAAGGGTCATTTGCGTCAAGGCTTCTGGATTTGAGGGCCTTCTCTAACAAATGCTAAGAAATATTGCTGAAGGCACTTCAGGTCCGCCGCGATATAAGGTAATCATCAGAAACTGGCGAAAAAACAACAGTGATACTAGATATTGAAAAAAAAAAGGGAAAATAGGGAAATTCAACGTTGATGAAAGCACACAGGCATGCCTCACAAAGGAAAATACTGCCTTCGCGTAAGCATCTGGCACTCACGAAGTAGCAGGAATTTGCATTACAAAAGTATACTGATGATAGGTGGCGTACTAAGGTGGTGCTAACGACCACCTCATCAGTTTTACCCCGGCTCAATGATTCCGCTTTTCTGAAGGAGCTCTCTCCATGAGCGTCTCAGTAAACACTTGCAGTGGTAAGTGAACCGTAACTATGTTTCGGCCCAAACGGCCCCCCATAATGCTTCCGAGATAACATTTTAACGATGTAAGCCGACCGGTTCTCTTTCATGTTCTTGACTTATCCACCATCATTCGCGCCATCTTATTATACACTCAAGAAGGGGTTGTTGCTGACCTTTATCGCTAGATCACGCACCGAATTAACTCGCGAAATTACGAAACATGCGAGTCCTCTTTAATAGATGGCTTACAAGATATAGCAGATCCATAATTTAAAGTGTAAGGCCTTACGCCGCGTGTTGCAAGATGTAATGTTTATTAGGGGCAGCTCGTACCCTTTGCAGTATTACGAAACAGACGGCCTCGCTAGCCGCATCACAACAAAGTTATGCAATTATCGCGTAAAAATTTTAGGAATCTAAATGCAATTCGCCATGCTTGCTTTTTCGTGGCAATGATAGAACATGAGCGCGCTGAGAATGAGGAGAATTTTTCGTTTTGGTAGAACTTCCCTTAACGCTCACGTATTTTAATAGCTGTTCCAAAGACGTGAACTACTTATCTTACGCGTCCGTTACGTATGCCCGAGTCACGGCGGGTTACTGCTGAATCTGGTGCGCTCGTAGATACCATCAAGTACTTCACACCCATTAGGTACCAGCGTGACCATATGGTCACGCAAATCCCGACGAAGCCTTTCAGTTGATACAGGTTTAAAAAACCCCGCCGAAATCACGGCAATACGCCTCGCGATAGCTCGGGCTGCTCCTTACAGACACCATGTGGCAGAACTTTTCTTTGTTTATTGGGGAACTGCTAAAACAGGCGCGAAATAGTGGTTCTACAATTCAGCACGTCGGCATGCAACGTCCTTCGGGTAAACAGATTTTTTTGTAGTATTATTTCTTCCAACAGGCTGATGCACATGTCCCGGTAAAGTAGGTGCACTATGCCATCTCCGGTGAAAATTTGAAGTAGATTAAAAAAAGCCTTGCTCGCGAACAAGCGTGTCATTTTACGTGTTACCATATGGCCACGCTAGGCCCTTAGGCTCCCTATTTTGGTTAAGTTCGTTCCTTCGTTTTACGCTCCTTGAAGGGTGATTCCACTACACTCGCGTGCCAATTTATTGTATGCATAAGAGTGCGCGGGGTTCCCCTTCAAGGGGGGGGCGAAGGCTCGGCGCAGCGCCCCCCCCCTCCCTATTACGTCAATGTATGAGGCTGACTTTGCGCACCCCCCCCCCCCCCCCCCCCCATCGCCCCCCTCCCTATTATGTGAATGTCTGGGGCTGGATTTGCGCACTCTCTTCTCGCCAAGCCAAAAGGAACTGGCCGTCGAAGAACGTCGACGCTTGTAGACAGCGCGCCTTGTGGTCCACATTTTGATTGACCAAACAGTCCACTTCGTTGAAGTTGTGCCTAACGGCAAAAGGCGCAGGTGCGCTAGAGACAACTGCAACAGCACGGTGACCTCAGAATGCCATAAATGCAACGTCGGCATGTGGATTGCGTGCTTCACGTTATTTTACAATGAGTGCCCAACAAATCCTTAATTTCTTTTTTCGCGATGTGTCAATGGCCTGAAACAAAATTCGTCACTTTGTGAGTTTTACTGTAGCCTAAGGGCCTAGCGTGACCATATGGTCACGGGCCATATTTGGTAGACTATAAGAGATCGTTCACGATGAAATTTTCAGTGTGATATATACAGATGTAGATAAGATAAAAAATCACATCTGCTTTCACAAAACTCATAAAGAAGGAAACTGGTCCCTAATGGATTAACGTCGCGCGCACAATATTTTCGCAATCCACGGAAACATAAAGTTGCGGTTTGCGCACGGCAAGAACATATGTATTAGTTCTAGCCGGTGAAACGCAGACACAATGAGAAAATATCCAGCCAGCTCCACTTCGTAAACACTGTCAAAAAAAGTGAAGCTTATGCCCGTTCTTCATCAGGTTATATTCGTACTTCTATATTTTTCAAGTACTCCGTTCGTTGGCTCTTAGCTTCTGCCTCTCGCGCGAGCGTCGCGGTTGGCTCGACGACGACATTACCGTTGTCGCGTCAGCTCTCGCTCACGCTCACGTCGGGCGGCTTCTTCATAGGGAGAACGAGAAATGTTCGCTATCTTGAAAGCGCGAACTCCTGAACACTGACACTGACACGCTATCTTACACTCCCCTGCGCCTCACCGAAATTAGCCGAAATCATCGAAATTAGCTTTTTGGACCATGGTGTCAATGCTGTTTAGCACCAATATCTCACGTAGTCAGTGCTCTTCTTGGCACTTTTTGACATCGTACCTTCGAATGCGAAGTGGTTGCAATCCAATAAGGACAAATTTCTTGACAGAGATGACTCACAGGAGAAAATTTTATTAAGAACTTTCCGTGGAAGAGCTTACGGGACGGTAGTCAAGGCACCACTACACGTAATTCATGCCTCTATACAATAAATATTCAGATGGCGTATGAACGCTACTGCTTTGGAGTACGTGCGAGTAGACGTGTGTGTAAACGTGAATCCAGATAAGGCTGATAGAAAGGCTGAAGATGCGTAGATAGAACCATAGGTCGACCAAAACAAAAAACAAAAAAAACTTCCCGATCTCCCTCTAAAGGGAACCATGTGTGGATGCGAAGCAGCGCAGAGATAATTAGCCTGAGCGGGAGGAACGTCGCCGCTCTCGTTTCACGGCAGCGGTCCGGGCGCTCATCGCGGCGCTGCACAGGAGAGAGAATGAGGCGCGCGCGCTCCGTCATTTTCATACCGCCGGAACTACCGTGGCGTCCCCAGCGGAGTATGCAGCTGTCGCACCACCTGTCGTGCGCGCCGCTTCGTAGAGGGTTCCTAGAGGAGACGACGGGGGGTGACCGTAGGAGAGGGGGAGGGGACGTGCATGTGCTGTGGGGGTGTGGGACGCGGGACCCGTTCCGTAGAGTAGATGGATTCCTAAAGGAGAGGGGGGGAGAGGACGCGCATGCGCTGTGGGGATGTGGGACGCTGGAGCCGCTCCGTAGAGTAGATGATTCCTAGAGGAGAGAGGGGGAGAGGACACGCATGCGCTGTGGGGATGTGGGACCCAGGCGCCGCTCCGTAGAGTAGATGATTCCTAGAGTAGAGAAAGGGGGTGCGCGTAGGAGAGGATAGGGGGGAGGGGACGTGCATGCGCTGGGGGGGGGGGTGTGGGACGCGGAGGCCGTTCCGTAGAGTAGAGGATTCCTAGAGGAGAGAAAGTGTAGTGGGGAAGCGTCTACTATGCCATTCTTCGTCGTTCTTCAGAAAAGCGCGGTACCCGCTACACACTTGTAACGCATTATGTGCACTTAGTTGATGCTGTGGCTGACGACGATGAAGAATTACGCTTCAGGCGTTTGTAATTGGTTGGAGCATTGAACGACCCATTCGTTACGCAATTCGCATTGTGTGACGCCTGGTTGTTACTTTACTGTTCTAAAACGCTTTATTAAGGCGAAAGCATTTAATGTCTCATGCTCACGTCCATCCGTCCGTCCGGCGTCCGTCCGTCCGTCCGTGTCCGTCCGCCCGTCCTCCGTGTCCGTCCATCCATTCCGTTCATCCGTCTGTGTCCGTCCGTCCGTCCGAGCCCCTGGCACGGAGCCAGGTGGCCGCCAGGGTGCGCAAACGGATTCCGGTCGCGTCGGACTCTACAGCGCTCGCGCTTTGCTTGCGTAGCGTCGCTGTGCCCAGCGTTTGGAATCATTCTGACCGGACGCCGTCTCAATGGACACAGGCGTTCGCGGAACACACTTTGGAAGTTACAAAGGGTCCGTCAATTTAAGCGCTGGAACGCGGATGGCATGTGCGCGATGTGCAAAGCGCGAGAAAATACGAACGCATTCGAACGGAGGAAGATTAGTCTCGCGTCTCGCTGCGATTCGCGGTAAAAAAATCAAAAAAGAGAACACGCACACATTCGGTTTGTGTGTTATCCCACTGAGAGTGTAAAAGAAAAAAAAGACATGGCATAGTCAGTGGAATGGCCACACGCTTTCGCCGTACACTCTTTGGAATGTACAAAGTGTTTCCTCTACGAATCAAGAGGACTGCGCGACGATTTTACACATGTTACCGCGACTCCTTACCCGACATCAAGCCTGCATAGGGTGAGTTTGCAGCGCACTTTCAAGCACCGGTGTAGCTCAGTGGTTGAGTACTGGGCTGCCACGCAGAGGGCTCGCGTTCGATTCCCATTCTGTCTCAAGTATATTTTATTTCTTTAGTTTTTTTCTTATTTCGCTCGATAGTGGTTACGGAGACCGGCGGCGGAGGCGGCGGCGGACATCTACGGCGCAAAAACGGCCCTTGTTGTGATCTCATAACAGCTTTCGCTTAAAAAAAAAGTGGAGCTTACTCAAGAATTACATGTAGCGCTAAGGGCTCAGTCGGACTCGGACTTACCAAACTTTTCTTCAACTGGACTCAGTCGGACTCACTCACGAAATTTTTTACAGCGAAAGCTGTTATGAGATCACAACAAGGGTGCCTACTTGTCCTCCGCAGAACACGCAGCACAGTCACAGCGAAAGCTTGAAGACCGTCCTTTCTACCACCCGTTGCAGACTCAATTGGGGCAAATAATACAAGTACACATACAAGGTACCCATTACGCCATAAACCACCGTAACTTTCATGAAGTAGGGAAGCACCCTTTATGCCATTATTCATCGTTCTGAGGTTGAGCGAGGTAGCCGGTATACCCATATGTTAGGCATTATGTGCACTTTGTTTGATGCTCCGAACGATGACGATGAAGAATTATGGCCTAGCCTTTTATAATTGGGTTGGAAGCATTCAACGACCCACTGGTTGCGCAATTCGCATTGGGTGTGACGCCTGGTTGTTACTTTACTCTTCCACGGTGCCATATTACATATGTTAACAGGATTCCTTGCCCCACATGACACCTGTATAGGGTGTTTTTGCGAAGGAGTTTCAAGCACCAGCTTGGCTCTGTGGAGGAATACTCGACTGCCACGCAGAGGGCCCGGGTTGAAATCCCAGCCATTCCTAGCATTTTTTTCCGATTACATTTTTTTCTTATTTCTCGCGATAGCGGTTATGGACTCCAGTTTTGGCGGCGGCGTATAGCTGCGGCGCAAAAAAGTGGCTCTTCTTGTGATCTCACAACAGCTTTCCCTGTAATATATATAAGGGCCTCAAACACCACCACTGTCACCAGAGCCATGGATCGAGAGCACAGAGTGGCTGGCAAGTGGTGGGTGGCAGCAAAGAATAACAGCCACCACCAGTGGTATCTGTCGCCCAGGTTCACGCCATCGCTTAAGCTTGAATAGCGAGGTTCAGGGCTCGGAACCTTATACCGCTGTGAGAGGTGTTAATGCTTGGCTGATGATGATAGTCAGTAGGAGTGGCCAACGTTTCTCGAATTCTTTTCCTCATTTCATTTTTTCTGATCCGTTGTGATCTGATAACAGCTTTCGCGGAAAAAAAAAGAAAAAAAAACGAAATAAAAAAAAATATCCAGGATGGAACTGGCTTTGAACCTGGGTCCGCTCCGTGCCAGCCCAGTATTCTACCACTGAGCCATGCCTGTGCTCGAAACTCCTCCGCACAAAAACGCTATACAAGCGTTATGTCGGGAAGGAACCGCGTTAACATGCGTAATATAACGTGGTAGAAGAGTAAAATAACAACTGGACGTCACAGAATGCGAATTGTTTACCCAGGCGTCACACAATATGAATTGCATTACGAGTGGGTCGTTGAATGTTTCCGACCCATTACGAAGGACTCAGCCATAATTCTTCGTCGTCATCAGCCACTGAATCAATTAATGGAGTAGTGGGTACCTTGCAAGCGTACTTGTATTAGTAGCCCCAAGAGAATTTGCAACGGGTTTTAGAAATGGCGCTCTTCCAGCTTTCGCTGTGACTGGGCTGCGCGTTCCGCGCAGGCCTGGCGGTTTTAACGCGATAGCATTAAAGAGCTCGTTTCGCAGAAATTCCGGCGTCGGCGTCGGCGGCGGCGGCGTCGTTGGTTGTGAGCGAAAAATCATCATCTTGTCCGTGACCGAAAAATCGAGAAAGATGTAAATAAAATAAATAATAAAAATTTCCGGGCCTGAATGAGAATTGAACCCGGGTCGTCTGCGTGGCATGCAGGTGTTCTACCACGCAGCCACGCTTCTGCTTATGATCACACATAAAATAACTTCCTCTGCTTGGAATTGCAGTGAAAATAACTCGTGCTTTGCAAGCACGCACGTCCTGTATACAGGCGTCACAATACAACATGTAATATCGCAGTAATATTGCGTGGTACAAGCGTGCATAGCCATCGGGCGTCAGAAGATGTGAATATCATAACGGCATTGTGCTTCAAAGCCGTGTACCCATTACAAAAGGCACGCACGTTACTGCGCGTATTCTCTTAAGACCACGTAGTGGGTGCATAGCAACTTCGAAAACATTTCCCGCATTTACCGCGCATAATTGCTCGTGGTTTAAAGCATGCTACGCATTACATAGTGTGCACTAAGGGATTGAAGTACGGACTAGGGACAGAATATCGCTATCGCGTTCAACTCTTAAAGGCGAAGCTGAAGGGTCCCCCAATTTTTTTCAACCGTACTGACTCGGATCGGACTCAGAGTCTCCAAAATATTACTCACACGGACTCACTCAGACTCAGACTCACGACTCGACCTTAGTGTGAGTGAGTCCGAGTGAGTCCGAGTGAGTCGACTCGTGAGTGAGTTTGCCGACCTATGATTCATGGCTCTGCAGAGATATCAGGACACGGACGGAGGGATGGACGGACGTGAGTATGAGACATTAAAGGCATTCGCCTTAATATCCGAAGGGAACATCTGCATCACTGCAACACGCCAAGATGGAACAGTGTCATGTCTCTCTTGAGTTTTTTCACCCTTGTTACGCTGTAGTTGTTGACGCTCTTACGACATGTTGCTCGGGCGTTCAAGGAATGCATGCAAAGCAAATGCCACACAGGAAAAATGCGGAGAAGAAAAACATTATCCTAAATTCACAAAACATCTCTTGGTTAAGTGATGACTGTATTTGTTTATGACAGCGCAACCTTTAGATTTCTATGTTTCAAGTTCGTGTGAGGTTCAGAAAATATTCTACAGGCAAATCTTCTACTAAGTGGCACAAAGGTTGAAACAGTGAAGCTGGACATTTCTGAAGTCTAATCAGGTTGCTTGTAGGTTTTTGCTAGGCTACAGCTAGGTGATGCTAAGGTTGTTTTCAGGTTGCTTCTAGGTTGCGGCTAGGCTTTAACTAGGTGATGCTAGGTTGTTTCTATGTTGCGTCTAGGTTGTCATTGAGCTTTAGCTAGGTAATGTTACCATGTGTTAGGGGCGAAGCTCCTTAGGGCATAGGCTAGTCCGGCGTCGTCCTGCGTCGTTGTCGTCGTAGCCACCCCTGTGCGATGACGATGACGCTGCCATCACGGCACAGCACATGGAATGTACCCACTATGCGTCATAACGATGACGCTGATGACGATGATGACGCTGATGAGGATGACGATCGCGATGCCATACAACACATGGCATCGCGATATGGGTCTCACATGCATATCGTTTGACCACATGCAACCAACCACCATCCGAGGAACCTGCATCGATCTCGTCTTTGCAAACTTTCGACTACGACCCATCCAGGAACCGCTTTCCCTCCGTTTCACCGACCATAAAGCCGTTATAATGAAGGGGGAAACGGAAGCCACGGCTTATGTAAACGGTAACCACGACCAACGAAGAAACGAAAACAAAACGGAAAATCACGGCTCACGAATTAAAATATAAATTTCTTGTATATATACACACAGTATTTGTCACGTCTTTGATGATCTACTGGGCGAATTTCACGGAAGATTCACGGTTTACCGATGAACCTCCGGAGCTCCGCCCACTCATCATCATTCACTCCGTGGATATGCTGTGATTTTTTTAGCTAGTTGCTAGGCTTTTAGCTAGGTGATGCTCTGTTGCTTCAAGGTAGCTGCTAGGTTCTTAGCTACTTTGTTTGCTTGGCGGCTTCTAGGATCTTGCAGGGCTGTAACTAGTAGTTGTTAAGATTTTTCTAGGTTAATGGCTGTGTTGTTAGACCTCAGAATCGTCCGGCTTTGCTGTTTCGAAACTTGTACGACTTAGTGGAAGCTGCGCCATTTTTCCACTTTTCTTTCTGTCGTTTGCTTTCTCTCTCTTTCTCGCTTTCACGTGGTTCACGTGCGCCACTTCGCCGAGCAGAGTTTCTGTTTAAAGCTCGCACCTCTTGTACTCGGTAGTGGTGCTTGCCCGATTCCTGTGGTGCATACCTACATGAGGCGTTTTGGGGGACGGAGCACAACTTCCCGGTAGGCTTCACTGTAAATAGAATGAAGATAGCGCCGGCCGGTTGATGATGATGGCAGTTTCTTGTACACCTAAGTTTTTACGGCCGGTTTCAAAGGTGCCGCGGTTAAAAGGCGCAGATATCACGTGATAAGGTCCAAGTCACCATTCGCAAATGCCATAGGGAAGAAGCGGCTATGATGAAGCCGCGGCAGCCGCCCGACGAAAGCAGCATAATGTGACGTAGACGTTCTGGGAATGCATGACTCGTGAAGAGAGAGGCCGGTGCCGCAAAAACAGAACGTTCTGGAGCAGATCAGCAGGAGGAGAAGAAGAAGAAATGGTAGAGAAGGAAAGGCAGGGAGGTTAACCAGTCCAGTATAACCGGTTTGCTACCCTGCACGTGGGAAGGGGATGGGGGGAGATTGAAAGAGGGAGGGGAAAGCGTGGAAAGAGAGAGAAAGATAGCACATAACACAGCACACACACAAACAAGCAGTCATTGACAGTCCATCACGCTGGTGTGGTACGCGAAATCGCTGTCAGAGCCGCTTGTCCAAGTTCGTTTTTCTTAGAAACTTCAGTAGTTCCTTGGAGAAAAAAGGAGGAAAGGATGGTAGCAAGGTGAACGAGAGGTGGTTCGGGCTTGCTAAAGTACACTGAAGAAAATTAATTAAGGGATAAAAGGGATCCCACGTCTCGTGGGAATCGGTTTCACGCGAAGCAGTCAGCAAGTTGTCCATGTTGCATTGTTCGGCTTGGGGCCAAGCTTTATGAGGTGGATCGGCGCGTTTATGTATGTGTGCACATCGTGAGCTTACCATGCAGGCACGTTGACTACACTGGCGTTTAAAGGGTAACTTATGATATGACGTAATGTCAGCACTCACGTTAGAGCGTAGACGTCAGTGTAATCGAAACAAAGTGCTCTTCACGGTGCGGTGATGCGAATATCATATGTAATTTTCGTTAGCGTTTTTCTCCGGAGTCGAGCAGATATAGCTTGCTTAATCACAGAAGTACAAATGTAATGTTTTTTATACTGCTCCAAAATCGGTTCCAACAGTGCAGTTGAATTTTACACTACATGACGCCTGTATCGTAGGAATACATATGTAATCTTTATCGCCTTTTTATAAAATTAGATAGCAGCAGCACTGCAACCACAGCTGACGATGCACCGACATCATGCCTGCGTAGGGTCTTTTTCCAAAGCAGTTTTAAGTCCTGGTGGGGCTCTTTGGTAGAATACCTGAACGCCACGCAGAATGCTTGGGTTCGATTCGTGCTCGGATCTTAATTTTATTATTTGCATTGGCCGGGTGAACGCCCATGTCAGTTTTTCTTAACGCTCTCGCATTTCAATGATGTATGTCTTCTCTCGCCGTTCCTGGGTAAAAATAAACTGTCAATCACCTGTGGCGCATACCTGCTCACCGCGGCCCTTGGTATACGGTTGTGCACCAAACGTGTCGGGAGGAAAAAGGGTTGACGACATACGCGACGGAATTTTCGCTTTATTCATGACATGGCCAGACAGTCATATTCGTCCAATACTTTAACCCTTCAATCCCAAGTTTTGTCTTCGTCAAGTTAAGGAGGCGATCACAAGAGCATCTAGACGTAGGTGGCTAGATAGATAGATATATAGATGGAAACGCTCAAAGTATCTTTGGTTCGCTAAAAAAATGCTTTCGCATAAAAAAAAATAAGAGAGAAGGTGGTACTATCAGAGGACATGTGCGCTGATTTATGACACACCTACAAGCGATCGCTTAACCAGGTCGATTTTAGGAAGAGTATCAGCAGATACAACTCATCAGGAAATACATCAGCAGAAGGTACAACTAGGATTTCACCTTCAAATTCTTAAAGTTTCCGAGGAATGCTTAGAACTTCTTAAGTTCTAACACATCAGTCGATTTCATCAAAAGGGTTGTGTGCATGGAATGTGTGGGGTGAAAGCGTGAAACTGGCTGTGAATGAGGAAGCGACGCCATACAAGTTTCGCAAGTGCTTTCGTAGATTCAGAAGGAATTCTTGTTATTGCGAATCTTCAAGCACTGTTACAGATTTCGCTTTTTTTCTCGCTGGCGCCGTTTTTGCATTCTAGTTGGCAGACATCATTTTCCTTCTTGTCTTAGTGGGTGTTTTATTCGCATATTCTCGGGCCAAACGGGTTATTTTACCGCTCGCATTTATGGAATGCGTGAAAAGTTTGCTTGGAACGAGAGGCACGGGTTTTGTCTGGCTTCCCCTTTTGTTGTCCAAGCCGATGCTCCATTTTCCCATGGTGTCCGGACACAATGGTCAGACGTGCACAAGTGTGCACAAGTTGGATAAATATAAGAGGACGAAGCGTAAAGTGGCATGACAGCAGCCAAAAAAATAGTTGGGAAATGTAATGCAGAATTGTGTTCTTGACCAAATCTTTGAAGACGTTGAAAAGTAGAAAAAAAAAAACGGAGGAAGAAAAGCTGGGTGCACGGGGTCTTATCAAGTTCTCTCTCTTAGCTTCACATTGTTCTGGCAGTTCGCTCAATATATGAGCATGTTCAAGCATCCTTCCTGCATTCTTCCGCTTCCTCCTCAACATCGTGTACTAAAGAACTATAACATCAAATTTTCTCAAATTCCTTGGCAAAAGAACAAAGAACAACAAAGAATAGCAGAAAACTGCACTGCGCCACGGCACGAAGGTCAATTTCAACGTCCTCCCTGCTTACTCCAGAACATGAGCTTTTAAGGGAATATAAAGCGAAAGGGCTCAACCGTAGTGATAGATCATTTCACAATTCGTATTCTATATTATCTTCATTGTTCTTTTTTCCCCACGCTTCTCCATACGCATAATTCTTTACCGTCACCCTATGCAAACTTTATTTTATGCGCCCCTACCTTTGTCAGGTTCCCTTGTATTAACGGCGATCGCCCAGTACCAGTCAAGGGTGCTGGCCCAATACAAGCCATTATAGCTACGAGGCAAAGCCAATTGAACTTACTATGCTGTCCGTATTCGATACCAGTTATTGTTGCTGCAGAATTCCCATGTTTCTGCTTCTTTTGCTCGAAATCTCTTAGGCGTCGTACTGTCGTCGACACAAATGAAAAAAAAAGAAGAAAAAACTGCTGTCACATACAAACAAGATGTTGTTAGTCATAAGACCTTGCAAGTGCAAACGAATGGGACCCATCTGTCCAATCTTTCCTGTCCTCGTTCTCAGCTGTTATCAACTGTATAATGATTTACATATGCATACATGTAAGGACTATTCAAATATTGAAATTCCTATATATTATGCGGGATAAGCTGAAAGAACAGAAGGAGTGCCTCAGACAGGCTGGCCAACGTTTCGATAGGTGGACCTATCTTTGTCAAAGGCGCCTTGTCATCCTCAGGCGTGTTAGTTTTAAGGGGGTTAGTATTGACGTCATCTCCTGTGGTGGCGCGTGTCTCTGCTGGTAATCGCAGTCTGGAAAGGAAAAAAATATCTATAAAACAGATGAGTGCAGCCCCTGCCTCATTTCAAGCAAGGTTGCAAGGACGCTAAAGAATCTCTTCTCGGAGGTAAGGGGAGCTGGAGCTTTAAAAAGAGGGGGGGGGAGAAAGAAAAAAAAGGAGAAGAGAAAAAAAACCCGCATTTCCCCGAAGGGGGTATGAGGAAGTGCGAAGCACGGGGTGATGCTATGAGGGGGCGCGCGCGACTAAACTGCAGAGCCGAGCGAAGGAGACGGCAGCGAGAGAGCACGCGCCAGCCGTGCGGAGCCGGCGCGGGGCGCGCGCAGCCACGGAGCGGAGGGCGGAGCGCGCGCAGTCACGTGGGGCGTGACGTCGCTGCGCCGTTGCTACAGACGCTCCTCTCCGCTCCTCGCGCCGTTGCTAGGGGAGAGGAGGAGGAGCGCGGATGCCGGCGGAGTTTTCGGGGTCGCTTAAGAAGTGCATTCGCACTTAAAAAAAAGAAGGAAGGATAGGGGTGGTACAACAAAGTGGGAGCCGCCACAGATATGAATGAAGGAAAGACGAAGCATAAAACTTCGAAAACCGGCAGACGGGCGCCGCGTCCGGCTGTCGCGAGGGTTTTCGACGATAGTGGCGTCTGCCTATTTCAAACAACCGCCCATGAATGAGAAGCACCAGAGGAAAGCAGTCACAAAAGAGGGAGAAGCGGGCGGCGTAATTTTAAAAGTAAAATGTCGATGGTAAGTGATACTGGAAGGGGTGGCTGAAAAACACGTGTTTAATGGGGGGAAGTCGTTGGCAGACATATGCGTCAAGTGTCGCTGTAGGTGGTCCCGCTCAGGGGAATTGCCTCAAAAATTGGGCGGCATGTCTCTTAAGGAAAAGAAAAATCGAAAAAGAAAAAAGGGAAAAAAAAAGGTTGGGAGAGGGACGGTGGGGGTAACAAATGGAATAAGACACGGAGAACTTCCTGAAGGCCAAGGACTTTGACAACGTGGGGACGGAAGTGGTCTTAGAAGCGGGGAAAGAAGGAAAGGGAGCAGCGGTTAGAACGGTTCTGAAAAATAAAAACTTCATAAGAGTAGTATATGTATACATCAATATATACACACATACATACACATATATATGTAAAATTTAAAAATTGAAAGAGAACATTAATAGTATGATGTGTAGGCTAGGAACGATATTATGTTATACTGGTTATGGTTATTCGAAGGTTGAGCGTATTTCATGTCTCTCAATATTACAGTAATTATGTTATGGCTTTTAGTGATTTCAAGTTGCCACGTGCTAGATTGATACCCGATGGGTGTAGGGATTTAAATTTGTGCATCAAATACGATTCCATGTATTTCCTCTCGTGTGGTGACCGGAAATTTGTTTGTAGAATGTAAAGTTTGGCTTGGTCGAAATTGTGGTCCTGTTGAAGTGGCTGGCTGCTGCTTTTGGTAAATTGTGTTTTGTGTCTGCAAGGTGGCCGTTCAGTCTGACATGAATTGGCTGTCCAGTTTCGCCTACATATTGCTTTTTACAGGCGGTACACTCAAGACAATATATTAGGTTGTTTACGTGCAGGTGAAGCTCGATGTGACCTTGTAAATGTAATCCGATGCTGCTAAATGTAATCCGAGCGGCCACAGGGACCAGATGTTGTCCTAGTCTTTCCTTTGAGTTTTGCATGAACGAGCATGTCTTTAAAATTGGCGTTGCGTCTGTAGGCGACCTTAGGTGGTTCGGGAAAGATTTTCTTAAGTTTATGGTTGTTTGTTAGAATTGGATAGTATTTTGTGAGGATGTTGTTTATGTTTGGAAGCGCATTAGAAAACTTTGTAGAGAGAAGAGTGGCTGTCGTTGTTGTTGTTTCAGAGGGTGGTTTGAGTGCCTTATTGCGGTCTAGTTTCAGTGCGTCCGTATAAGCTTTGTCAAGGAATGTGTTGGGATGGTTTCTGTTTGATAATGTTCCATTTAGGGTGGTATGTCTGTTTACGTAATCCTCGTTTTCTATGCATACGCGCCGTAATCTTGTTGCCTGGCTCTTGAAAATACCTTGCTAACAGTGTCTCGGGTGGTAGCTTGTATAATGTAGGTATTGTTCCTTGTCAAATGGTTTTTTTATACAGAGTTGTCTTTGATATGCCATTTTCAAGATATATGGTCGTGTCTAGCAAGTTGATGCGCTCATGCGTAAGTGGGAGCAAACGGAGTACCCATGCTTGTTCCCTGTGTTTCTTTCTTTCTTTCTTTCTTTCTTTCTTTCTTTCTTTCTTTCTTTCTTGCAGCAGTATTTCACTCGTTCGTCCATGTCCGTTTTCCGGCAAATGGCACCCTTGCTTACACAGCAACACTGTGACAACTTAGAAAGGAATCCCGCGTACAAAAGCATTGCGGGTGAGATTCAATCAAGAAGACGAGCATACCACTTGGAGAGTTCAGAACACTCACCTTCAACTTCCAGCGAAATATTGGAAAAGTCTGTTGAATACAGCGAGAAAAAGATATACGGTTGTCGAGCAAACTTCAAAAGGGGAGTGATTTCAATTCTGTGTGTTTTCTAGCGTAGAGAACATAATAATAATGATATCTGGGGTTTAACGTCCCAAAACCACGATATGATTATGAGAGACGCCGTAGTGGAGGGCTCCGGAAATTTCGACCATCTGGTGTTCTTTAACGTGCACTGACATCGCACAGTACACGGGCCTCTACCATTTCGCCTCCATCGAAATGCGACCGCCGCTGCCGGGATCGAACCCGCGACCTTCGGGTCAGCAGCCGAGCACCCTAACCGCTATACCACCGCGGCGGACAGCGTAGAGAACATTACAACATTTCTGAGTGCAAGCCGTGTTTCCGTCTGTTTTGCTGTCTTGACCTGAGAAGATAAAATATTTATGTACATGGACTTTTATTAAATGCGAAGCATTTCTTTGCGTACTGCAGGCACCTTTTGCATCTATCTATCTATCTATCTATCTATCTATCTATCTATCTATCTATCTATCTATCTATCTATCTATCTATCTATCTATCTATCTATCTATCTATCTATCTATCTATCTATCTATCTATCTATCTATCTATCTATCTATCTATCTATCTATCTATCTATCTATCTATCTATCTATCTATCTATCTATCTATCTATCTATCTATCTATCTATCTATCTATCCGCCTATGTCTGGGTGCTCTCGTCATCACCCCCCTTAACTTGGGGTAAACCAAAATTAGTAGGGGAGGGTCAGATGGTTTGACGAGTATGACTCGCTGGTCATGATTGAATAATGTGACAATCCCGTCGCGTACGTCGTCAAACCCTTTCCGCCAGACACGTGTGGCACATACCCGTATACCACGGGCGGGTATGTGCCACAAGTATGAGGGTATGTGCCACAGGTGACTGACAGTTAATATCTACCCAAGAATGGCGAGAGCAGATGCTGGATATTTTAACGCGAGAGCGTTAAGAAAACGCTGACATCGGCAGCGTTGACCCGATGAATGCAAAGAATAAATCTTAGGGTCCCAGCAGGAATCAAACACCAGCATTCTGCGTGGCAATCAAGTATTCTACCACAGTGCCACGCCAGGTCTCGGAACTGTTTTTCTTATAGACCCTAATGTTCGTGAAACGTCAATTGTGGTTGCAGTGCTGGCTATCCAATTTTATAAACATTACATATGTACTCCTATGATACAGCCGTCACGTCGGGCTAACGTCAGCTGTAGTTAAGCGCCAGCCAATGAAGTTGATTTATGTAGCACTGGCGAAGGCTACCATCCTCGCGAGCACAAGCGCTTCATATCACCTTACCGCTTCTGTTGTTGCTAATGGCCATATTGCTGTTGGCATCGTTACGTAACTGCAAACAACTGGTTACAGGGAAACCTCGGTGATAAGATCACAGCTCATACGAACATAGATGTGAAGCATCTTATGGCGAAGCTTAATCCGGTGGTGGTGGTGGTGTGCCGCGTGCCCACCCTTACTGCGCATGCGCAAACCCTTTAGAAAAATAAAAATAAAAAACCTCCTCTCCCCCCTCTCTCTCCTCTATGCATCCCTCCCCGCGGCAACCACACCCTCACTGCGCATGCGCCTCCCCTCCTCTCTCCACTCTTACACTCCCCCCTCTCTCCTCTAGGCATCCCTGCCCGCGGCGTCTACACTCCCACTGCGCATGCGCGTCCCCCCCCTCTCTCTCCTCTCCTACGATCCCCCCTCTCTCCTCTACGCATCCCTGCCCACGGCGTTCACACTCCCACTGCGCATGCGTGTCACCCCCCTCTCTCTCCTCTCCTACGCTCCCCCCTCTCTCGCCTCGCGACGCCGACGCAGGCAGCGTCTGCTAGCGAGTTTCTTGGTTGAAAAAACCGACTGCTCGCGCTGCACAACCGTTCACTGGCCACCCCGTATATATGGCAATGGATCTTGACCTCCAAGGTGGTGCCGGTGGGAGATTTCTCCTGTGCGTTGTTGAACAATAAAAATTCGCAGCGTGCGCGTTAACTAAAAGCGGAGTGCGGGTCTCTGTGTCCAGTCGGAGTCTTCTGTCTCTCATTGCCCATTAGCAGCGATTGGCATGTTCCAGTAGGAAACACTACTCCATCACTGCCTGCTTTGCGCCTCCCCAGTTTTCTCTCCTGCGCAACGCTGCGATGAGCGCCAACGTCAACGCCGCCGCCAGTGTAAGCGTTAGCGCCCGCTGCTTCACATCTACACATGGTTCCCTTTAGCTGAAGATGGTGTAATTTTTTATTTGGTCCCGGCCAAGGCCCATTGGCCTGCAGTGTAATGGAGTACGGTTGTTGCGAACCAATTTTCACCCGCGACGTTTGATACGAACGTACGCTATCGCCCGAGTACGAAGAGGTGCTGTCGGCGCTGTCGCGGAAGACGCGCCAAGCACGTGCGAGCGCGGGATCGCAAGCGCTGGCATGCGCGCCGCACCATCAAATGATCAGAATCGCGCTGTAGGAAAAAAAATACTTTTCTTATAGTCAGAATAAACCTTCAGAGATGCGTCATGCCCTCCGAGATTGTGTGCGCGAATCTTTGAGGCTCTAATGTGCCTCCGTGTGCCTTCGCGTTTACAGTACAGAGGGCATTGGCGCCATGTTTTTGTGTTTTTTTCTAACGCGCAGATGCGGGCTGCTGTCGTTGTACTGTGTTTACACGTGCCTGCCTCGTGCATCAGACATTCTGTGAAGGTTGGACGAGAACAGAAAGAAGGCGAGGATGGTCGTGGCGAAGGAGTCAGGCCTCACAACGTCAACATGCGCGACTGTTGAGGTCGTACTTGGGCGGGCACGGCCGTAAATCTCTCAAAAATCATCCCCAACATCTCCGCGATAACACAATCATAACATAGGACCGTGGTACTGAAAATCTGTGGCCTTGATCTATCGCATCGAAGCGCTTCTCCTGTTACTTTCACCGCAGTACTCCGGTGTAATGCGAAAAAGAATACTAAAATTTGGAAGTGGCTACTGCTGTCGCGGGTCACAACGCACCTGGTTCATTAATTAAACACGCGCGTACGGGCTGTATATTTACGAGTGCTGGTATGATTACCGACATCTAAAGACTTAACTGACAATAATTCAGAGTTTTCCTGAGATTTCTGTGGTCCTCAAAAACAATAAATGAAAACGCACGCCAGATTTCTTTTGTCGCATGCTAATTTTCCATGCTTTCTGGTGATACGACTTTCGGATGATACGAATATTTTTGGTGGTCCCGTGAGATTCGTATCACCGA
Organism: Rhipicephalus appendiculatus; assembly: GCA_030522465.1. Taxonomy (NCBI): domain Eukaryota; kingdom Metazoa; phylum Arthropoda; class Arachnida; order Ixodida; family Ixodidae; genus Rhipicephalus; species Rhipicephalus appendiculatus. The sequence continues at coordinate 13,079 of JALIZH010013977.1, read as the reverse complement.
GGTTTCACTGTATATGAATTACATGCGACTGTTCAACGTATGTCTCTGCGTACAACATTTGTACATACCTTTAGCGTCATTTCGTAACTTTACGCTGAATAAAAGAATTACAACACAGTCACCTCCCATCCGCATGCTTTGCGTAACATTGATTCCCAAGGTACGTGGAATCTGACGAATTTTTCTTTTGAGAGGCACGAACGGCGAGGAAGATGAAGGGTTACTGAGCGATGCAGCAGTGCTGTACCAAAAATGAAATCAAAGAAAATGCTTACGCGGGGATCTTTGCCGGAATGCGATGCGCGCTTTCACTCATATCGAAATTCCCAGGCGTAGCGATTCTTCTTTTCCACAGCACCCAGTAACTAAATAATGTTAGATAAAGTTTGCGTAGGTCACTCTGCGCAGGGCCATTTAAAAGAATCAATAAATCAATCGAACAACCAATCAATCAATGATTTAATCGAACAATCGATCGATAAATTGATCGATCAATCATTCACTTAATCAATAAATCAACCAATCGAACAATCAATCGATCGACCAATCAATAATTCAATCAATCGATCGATCAATTAATCAATCAATCAAACAATGGATCAATCAATTATTCATTCATTCAATCCTTGATTCAATCACTCAATCAACAAATCAATCAATCAATCAATCAATCAATCAATCAATCAATCTCGGTCAAGCTCGTCAATATGCAACTGTGAATATGTTGCTACGAGAATGCCGAGGCAGTTACACTGGAGACGGTTTGCACGACATATATCTACGTGCAATAGCGTTTGCAGCATCGAACGATTCACTTCACATTCCGAGCAAAGCGAGTTCTTCGTCTTCACCGGGCGCCCTCGAGCAAAACGACCAAGCGACTAGGCACAATGTGCATGCAACAATATGGTGGCCCTATGGGGCCAGGTGAACCTAACTTCCTCACGATTTGGTCATAAATTTTGGTTGTATCTTACGATGTATGATAGGGAAGTAGGAATATCGAAAAATTCATGGACACTTTGTAAATCCCAAAGTGTGTTCGGCGAACACCTGTGCCCATTGAGATGGTGTCGGTCAGAATGGAACGCGATGCGCGCGTCTCCCTTCTTGCATGATTGGACACGCTGGGCACAGCGACGCTACGCAAGCAAAGCACGAGCGCTGTAGAGTCCGACGCGACCGGCGTCCGTCGGACGCCGGTCGCGTCGGAGGGACGGACGTTAGGCGCTTTTATTAGGCGCTGCATATCAGCGATAACCTCCAGCGATTCTTGAGAAGCGCGGCGTCATTTTCAGTCGAGCAACGGCGCTGTGCTCAACTCGGTCAAGTGAAGGACGAAATTCGAGTCAAGGCTTGTTTGTGAACATGGGTGTAAGAGCATTACTGAGTAGAGTGGATAATAATAATATCTGGGGTTTAACGTCCCAAAACCACGATATGATTATGAGAGACGCCGTAGTGGAGGGCTCCGGAAATTTTGACCACCTGGGGTTCTTTAACGTGCACCTAAATCTAAGTACACGGGCCTCAGCATTTTCGCCTCCATCGAAAATGCAGCCGCCGCGGCCGGGATTCGATCCCGCGACCTTCGGGTCAGCAGTCGAGCGCCATAACCACTAGACCACCGTGGCGGGGCGAGTAGAGTGGATAAACACTAAAAAATAGGAACAACATATAGTGATTAAAAAAGACCAATGCAAAGGACTTCCAACAGACTAGTAAGGTTCCGGTTTTACAATATAGTATGATATCAGAACGATAACCAAAGGGATAGGACATATACAGCGGTGATAAAATAAGTGGGTCGTGGACCTTGTTGCGCTGGTATATTCTATAAAATGAGCCCAAGGGGTAAAAATTTCTTATGTGCTGCTCGAGTGAGAGCGGAAAGGCTGGATTTCGTGGCGCTTATGTTAGCAGTGTGGTTGTAGTCAGAATAAATTTTACATTCTTCCTGCTAATATAACATGATATATATGAGCATATAAATATTCAAAACACGTGACGGGATATATAATGTACCGCTCTTCAAGAGGTAAATAGACAGAATGTTAGTGTTTCTGGAGACAAATAACCTTGCATTTTCTTACATTTAGTTCCATAAATCATATTTCGCACCCGGTGGCGCAGCAACTATATCGTATCAGTTAATATAAGTTCAGTGCGTCTGTATATATTTGTGCAGTGTAAAGTTCTTTCCAGAGACATGGTAATTTTGAAGCATTCCCGCCAACAAGTCAGTGAGAACGTTAAACGTTCAAGCAATTTTTCCTGGAAACCGCAGACCGAAGTTGATTACTAGATTAACCATAATAACGGACTAGCTAAGTGGTGATATTGGTTCTGCATGGGGGCGCTTTGGGAGGCATTAGCCTGTCGCTGGGGCCAAGACATGCGCGTGCATTAGCTTCGGCGACAGAAAAGGTGGAAAACATCGGCTGATCTTTAGGCTTTCTTGTTCTTTTACCTCCACATAATAAGAGAATTGGCTACTAAATGCGCCTAAACAGAAGTTCAGTGTCGCCAAAATATAGCCATGACTCTAACCTCAAATTTTCATAGCCAGACAGAGTCCTGAAGTGGACAATTTGGCGCAAAGTAGCCACCAACCGCAACCCTGCTTGAGGACAACAGGGTACGTGTGAACGCCTGTGACTTGCGATGCAGTTCCGCACCCTGGAGTGAATTCACTGGCCCTCTATTTTTAACACGAAAGTGTTTTATGCCGGGATCCACCAAGATTTCAGTGACGTATTTCCGTCACGGAAATGACGTAGAAAAAATACACATGATCAGAAGACAAAGAAAAATGTTCCGTCACCGGCAGACGAACCTACGACTTCTTGGTCCGCAAGAAGAGATGCCGGGCACGCTTACACTGCGCCACGGTCACATACTCTGTAGGCATTACAAACGCGCCTTTTATATCTAACACTGTCCTCTCATTGTGATCTTGCTAAAGTGAAGTAATCCATCATAACTGTGAAATCCATGATTAGTTCCTTCAGAGCATCGTTTCGACGCGTACGTCCCATTCGGCGCGTTTCGAATAGGAAAAGTGCAATTTTGTCGACGCATTAACACACTGCCAGGTGGCGACGTTACCGCCAGCGTCGGCGTCGCTCATAGCATCCATCCATGCCAAAAGTAGCTCTGCGACGCGCGCGTGCTTAGCGTCAGCTTAGCGTCATCTTAGCGTGGCCGTAACTCCGCGTTCCCAACTTACACTCGCCCCGCGAAAAATAGCAGCCGGCCAGCGGGGAAGACACGACGCGCGTGGCGTTTCCCTCTGGTCTGGCTGTGGTGTTCAATAACTCTACCATGCCGCGAGTAGGCGACCTTAGCCCAAATTCGGCGTCCAATCAGTGACGCTCTTCTGGCTGTCACACCGCTTTCTCTGATTCCGCTCTCACCATAAAGCTACCACAAGCATATATAACCACAAGGGTTTGTTTAATCATTGCTCATGGACGTTAGTCATCGGGATACAGATGTACCACCAAGCGTCAACGTGGATGCATCCACGTTAAACGGTTCTATAAATGTCATACACCAATAGACATTGTGCAAGCTCTCTTATGTCAATGTACAGAAAACATTCAACTACTTCTGTAAGGACACGTTTCACTTTCGTGTTATACCGATTCCTATGACGGAGGGAGCAACCATGTTTTTCCCTTCTCCCCCTCTTCTGTCTTTGTCATCTTTCCATTCCCCTTCCCTAATCTACCAGGGTAGAATAGCCATCCAAAAGTCTTTCTGCTCAAACTCGCTGCCTTCTCCCTTCCTGTTTTCTTCCTTAATGCTGCATTGTGCGCTCTGCTCCATTGAAGAACTCAGGCACTACCTCAAAAATAACGATGTGAGATTGGAATTTGCATGTTTTTAACTAAAGAGATCCTACCCGTGAAAGCAGAGCGTTTAATGACATTGTAGCCTCGTTTAGCATTTTTTCCACTTCCACTGAGTAAATTTTCACGAAAGAAAAAGACACAAATTTCTGTACACCAGACACTTTTCTCAGCGTAATCTTTGAAATTCTAGCGAGTCATATTATTTAGTGGGAAATACGCTGAGCGGAAGTTCTACAATCAGCGGAAGTTATGTTTAAAAATAGCACTTGGAAGTTAGGCTGCAAGGGTATCAACTGAGGAAATAAAAAAGCATGAGATATAGCAAGCAGCCTTTTGTTTTTGGTTTATCTCGGCTATATAAACACACCAAAAATCCTTAAGGGATATGAAAAAAAAATTGAAGGACACTTTTTACATTTCAAAGTGTGTTCGGCGAAAGATTGTGGCCATTCGACTGACTATGTCATGTATTTTTGTTTTGTCTGACGGACGGACACGGACGGACGGATGGATGGACTGACGGACACGGATGTACGGACGGGCACGGACGGGCACGGACGGACGGACGGACGGACGGACGGACGGACGGATAGATGGTCTTAATAAAGTGGCTGACTGGGCTAGTTGGTTGTGCATACTTAAGGTTAACAGCGTGAAAATAACACACGGCGTAGCAGGCTCAGCGATTGTTGATGTTTAGTTGTTTCGTATCTTTGCATCTGTTTTCATCTTTTGTCACTGTTTTTTACTGTTCACTCGGGTATATATAAGAGCCTTCTTGTCAATAAAAATTTCAGTTGGAAGAGATTCGAGAATGGACAACCTCTTATCCCTAGAGGAGCTCCAGGCAGCCTTGACAGCATGCAAGCGATCTTCATCACCTGGTCCTGATGGGATCACGTACATGGCTCTTTGCAACCTCGGTCAAGCTGCTCGACGGGCCCTTCTATCCGTGTACAACGACTCGTGGAGCAGCGGATTGGTCCCTCCTTCATGGAAATCCAGCCGCCTTCTCCCGGTGCTCAAGCCAGGTAAATCTCCTCTGGCATTGACCTCCTATCGCCCCATCGCACTTGCCAGTTGTTTCGGGAAAGTGATGGAGAGGATGATATTGACACGCCTAGAGTGGTACATGGAGCACTATGGAATATACCCTGATGCTATGACCGGCTTTCGGCGTGGGCGGTCGTCTATAGATAACGTCATTGACCTGGTTATCGTCTGTGCAACATCAAAAAAGCCTGAAACGACTACCTGCGGCGTTGTTTTTGGACGTGAAAGGTGCATACGACAACGTATCACATGAAGCCATTCTGGATGTCTTAGAAAATGTTGGATTGGGTGGTTGTGTATACCAATGGATTGACAGCTATTTGAGGGGCAGGACCTTCTTTGTACAGACTGAGGATGCCACAACAACGCATCATTGTATCAGTCGCGGTGTGCCTCAAGGTGGAGTTCTTAGCCCCACACTTTTTAACCTAGCGCTCCTCAGCCTGGTTGACGCACTCCCACGATCAGTCCATCTATCAATATATGCAGATGACATCTGCATCTGGGCGTCAGGGGTGACACGCGTCCATGTGCGTGCCAGGCTTCAGAGAGCGGCTACACTGACGACAAAGTACCTTCAAGGACGGGGGGCTGGAGCTGTCATCAGAGAAGTGCTCACTTGTTGCCTTCACGCATAAGGCGATGAGCCCGTATGTCATTAAAATCAACGGACACACGATTAACTACGAGAAGACCCATCGATTTCTGGGAGTCATAATTGATCGCGACCTCTCCTGGAGCCCTCACATCGCCTACATGAAAACGAAACTTACTATGATCACCCACGTACTAAAGTTTCTTGCTGGAAATCTTGGGGTGCATCTGTACGAGCGATGCTGCAACTTTACACTGTTCTGTTTCTCGGTTTTATGCGCTACAGCTTACCTGTGCTTTGCGGGACTCGAAGAACAAACATACGTGTCCTCCAGTCGCTTCAAGCCCAAGCACTGCGAATATGCCTTGGCCTTCCGAGATGCGCATCTACAGCAGCGACAGTTGTCATCGCGCGTGATTATCCAATCACAACATACATCCACGTCGACGCTTTGAGAATGGACATTACGCATTTCGCTCGGATTCCATCGCATCACCTCGCCTCACTTCACACTTCTAGACCCCACTCAGCGTTCAGCGGTACTGTAGCTTTGCATCGCGCACTGCTTCCATCGCACTTCACGCATGCAGCACGGCCGCCGTTACCATTGTGGTGCCTACACCCTCTCAAAGCCCTTCTAACCATTCCTGGCATCAAAAAGAAGAAGCAGTCATCGCATCTAGCCCTGAAACAGGCTACACTACTGTTCCTGCATGAGAAGCACAGCGGGCGCCTTCACATTTACACGGATGGCTCTGTTTCTTCAACAAGCTCAGCAGGGGCGGTGGTTATTCCCGCCAAGTCTGTCACAATTAAATTCAAGACATCGCATTTGACGTCATCGACGGCTGCAGAACTCGCCACCATCCGTGCAGCGCTAGAGTTTATCGTAGAAGAACCTTCGCAAGCATGGTCTATCTTTTCGGACTCCAAGGCAGCTCTTCAATGTCTAATCTCACCCCTTCGTTATGGACCTAATGAGCAGTTAGCAGCTGACATAAGGCTTCTTCACCACCATGCAATCGAGAAACAACACAGCATTGCATACCAGTGGATACCAGGTCATTGTGGTACATATGGCAACGACCGCCCAGACGAGGCCGCTCGATCTGCACATGATGCTACCCAATCCACAGCCATAGCCATACCGTTCACAAGAACCGATGCAGCTACAAGGCTTTGTTCGCTGGCACGTGACCTCACACTGGCACAGTGGAACTCTATGGAGTTCACAAATGCTCGGCTACATCACTTGGATCCCGATCTCAAGCTTCGTCTTCCGTCAGGAATATCTCGAGCTGAAGATACTCTTCTGTGCCGCCTGTGGCTTGGCGTGGCCTTCACAAATGCATACTCCTTTCTTATTGGTATGGCCAGCACGTCTACGTGCAATTACTGCAGCTGTGAAGAAACGATCGCCCATCTTCTGTGTGAGTGCACCCGTTTCAATGCGCCAAGACAAGAACTTACCGAAGCACTAGATAGACTGGATGATCGCCCTTTGTCGGAAGAAAGAATTCTGGGTCACTGGCCAAGTCCATCCTCAGCCCAGAAAGCTTTGAAAACATTATTACGTTTTTTGCGTGCAACTGGTCTGAGTGACAGACTTTAAGACTCTTTCTTCCTTTATTTTTCATTCTCTTCCTGTCTTTTTTCTTTCTTTCTTTCTTTTTTTTTCTTGTAACATCTATTTTCTATCATCTTTTACTCCCCTTACCTCCTTCCCCAGCACAGGGTAGCCAGCCGGTCCAAGAACTGGCTAACCTCCCTGTCCTTCCGCTTGTTTCCCTTCCTCCTCATCATCATTTGGAAGTCAGCGCTTGTCCCGTTTTTTCCTGTCCGCCGTGTGTTACTTCGGACGGACGGACGGACGGTCGGACAGACGGACACACGGACACACGGACAGACATGGACGGACGGATGGACGGACGGACACGGGGGATGGACAGAGGGACACGGACGGACATGTGCGGATGAACGGATGGACGGAGGGACGGACGGACAGACACGGACGGGCGGACGGACGGCAGGACACGAAAGGATGGAACGGGCAGAGGGACAGACGGACGGACGGACAGACACGGATGGACGGACACGGATGGACGGACACGGACGGATGGACGGACGGACGGACGGACGGACGGATGGATGAACGGATGGACGGACGTACGTGAGCATGAGAGATTAAAGGCTTTCGCTTTAATAACAACAAGCGATGCAGTCAGTTTGAAACTTGAGCACGGGTAAACCGGCTTTTCCTTTCTGTTTGTGAAAAAAAAAAGACATCGAGACAAGATCAAACTGCCGGCTCATTCTGTAAAATAGTCTTTTCTTTCTTGAGACACTTTGTACCGCACTTTACACGATGTTCCCCCCCCCCCCCCCCCCATTAGGGCGTCTTCCATGTCGTGAAATTAGCCATATCTAGTTTTCTTTGCTAATTATGCAAACGCAGAAGGGGAACATTGTTTCAAACCACCGTAATCGAGCGAAAGTCGCTTGTAAGAAAACATAAAATGCCACACAGATGGTTTTTGTAAAGAGAGAACTATAAAAGAAAGACAGGGAGGTTAACCAGAGGAAGACTCCGGTTTGCTACCCTGTACTTGCGAAGGGGAAAACGGGGTGTAAAAGAAGTTCTCAGCTGTGTGTTTTGGGAAGGTAGCTAATGCAATTTCAAAGTAATTTTCAGTTGCTTCAAATAAATTGACGCAATAAAAATGCACGTTAGAAGAACCAGGATTCATCAAGTGGGTTAGAAGCACGAAGATTCAAGATGTAGCTGTGTACCATGTGGGTGAGCCGAAAGCATTTTCATAATTAATTTTAACGGCAAAATTCGTCTGTTTCTGATTGCGTATACAAGGACTGTTTCTAGTGTCATGCCAATTTGCAGTATTTTTTTGTCGGCCTTTAAAAACTCTCAAGGCTTCCTTTTTCTTATTTTGATGTCTGAAAGCCACTAGCTTCTTCGATCGTCAGTGATTACAGATTTTTGGCCGCAAGCTAGAAAACGTATACTTAATATGCGAGTGCAAATAAAGCCATTGAAAAGAAACACGTAGTCAGAAATGAAAAACAAATAGCTGGATAGCAATATCAAAAGGAAATGAAATCATAGTGCCACAAACAACTGTGCCTCACTCATCCAATTTTGATGAAGGCCCGGCGGCACTTCAAAGTTTGAACGGCTATGCACACCCCCCCTCCCCCCCCCCCCACTCTTCATTTACTGACGGTGTTCTTATTTCCGGCATCCCGTATGCTTTTCATGCTTGGCTTGTACCCCGAAGAATTCGACAAGAGCCGTTGAAGTAAAGGTCTTTCCGGTTCGAGGGCCTTCCTTGGATGGATATTTTACAGGAAGTATCCACAGGATACCACAGGTGGATATTTTACAGGAAGTTTTTCGCTTCGAACGTAACAGATTTCGCCGTCGTTTTTTTTATTGCTTCATGCAAGGGTAATTCGTGGTTATGTGGTAGTACTATTGTATGTAAGCAGATGAAAATAAAAATTAAAGAAATATTACTCTGAAAATTTCCAAATGGGAGTACAACAGTGAAGGCACTGCTCCATGCGCTGTCTTCGAGAATTATGCCAACGTTTCGCAGATCTTTCAGTGAATTATAGCAACCCATAGACGTCATGTTTCTGTCGTGTCATGGGGCGGTAGGCTTAAGGCGGCACAGGAGATAGCTACGAGAGAGCTAGGCTACGTTAGGACTAAAATATAGATAGTGGGACCTTTATTCGAAATATCTGAAGCAGGTTGCGCGAACTACTCCACCAGAGAGTCATGAATTTAGTCACTGTAGCATAGCGACCGCGTAAATCTCGATTTATCTCTGTCATAATTCAGAATATTATAAAGGTCGTTTACGATATTGACCTGATAACAAGTTTTAATAAAGTGGTGTAAACTTGCCTGCAGATGTTATTTTGACAATCACATAACATCTGTGTGTAAATATCAATCAAATATTTTAGGGGGCCAGGTTGTCGTGCGCTGTCGTCATCGCTTGGCGTAGCGCAGGCAAAACCCAATATAGCATAGCCACCTGTAGCATACTGAGTGCGCACTCACTAAATAGAGATGTGTGCTTCCTTTTGTTCTTCGAGTCCCTTGATGATATTAAATGCGGACATTAATAGCTAGGAAAACACAACACAAACCATGTATAAAAATTAAAAGGGGAAGCAAGCGAGAAATAGAAAGATAAAGGAAAAATATGAAAAAAATAGAAATAAATGGAAATAAAGACAAATACAAAAAAAGTGGAAAGGAGAACAAGAAAGAAAGAGAGGAGGAAAGAGCAAGAAAACCGAAGAGAAACAAAGAAGGCTGACCAGCTCCGCGCTTCAGGCTTGGCACCTCTAGGGCGAGGCTGCCTTAAGTTTTTTATTGCGCAGGCTGCCAATATTAGCTGGGGTCTTGAGAGCTTTGAAAGCTGATTGCTTTGTTAGGTGTGAGTAATTCTTTGTTCGCGTGTCTCTATGTGTATATTTTCTTCTTGGCGCTTGAAATATATAAGTGGCGATTGCCATCCACCAAATTTTTTGCGGTGACCCTATTTCATCTCCAGGCGCTCGGGCTCTAAAATTTACCGTTATTCCCATAAAGTACGCCGACGGCATTTCGCCCGTAGGAAAGAATTAGCTCTCTTGCGCATTACCTCGTACGATCCACGAAAGTAACTGCAGTAGGTTGCAGCCTATTGCACACATGTCATGCGATGTGACCTCACGAGGATGCCATGACGTCACAAGTTTTTGGTGGCCTGCCACGTCATCATTCTGCACGTGCGTCAGTAGCGCAGGGGGCAGAGCACCCGGCACATATTGTCGCGAACCGAGAGATTGCGTGTTGGACTTGCAGGTCACTCGAATTAACGAAACCTTTTGTTCTGGTGTTTCTTTGTCATTTGTTCCTGCACATTTCACCGACGTCACATCAGTGACGGAAAGGATGTCAGCGAAGTGTTGGTGCATACTGGTATAAAACACGATAGAGTTAACAAGCAAAAAAAAAAAACAATGCACGGACGATAGATGGTTATCGAGCTAAACAAATCTTTATTATTGCGTCAATGAATGACGCTTTGTCGTATTCCGCAACTCTGCTGTAAAGACATTACTTTTGTTATGTTAGCGCCTCTGAAAAGTTGTTTTATAGCTCGTATTTCGATACAGCTGGAGGTGCATTGTTGTATTTCAGAACAAATTAGGCACAGCATTATTGGTTCCTCACCACCTATAGGAGTCATTCCTGGCCAGACAGAAACAACGAGTAACTTGGAACCAAGAACACGGAGAGAACGTTTTTTTAATGGCCTCGTATAGTGTCGCACTTGTTGCGTGCAGTCTACTGACACTGCACTTCAGGTACGTCAGAGCTTCTACCTTTTAGCCATCCGCGTCGTTACACAAAACGAGCGATACGTGCAGCGACAATTTACAGGATAAGGGGTGGAGTTCGTAAGTTTCGTTTGTGACTTCAATGGCGCGATTTTGTACGCATTCCAAATAAGCACGGGGGCCTGTCCGTGCTTAACGTCACAAACACGTGACCGTCGTGAGGGCACGTTCCGATCCAAATCAAGCCGTCTGGCAGCCATTACAATCCATGCTTATCGGTTTCGGACGGTGTCGAGAACCGTCCGAAACCGATAAGCACGGATTGTAATGGCTGCCAGACGGCTTGACTTGGATCGGAACGTGCCCTCACGACGGTCACGTGTTTGTGACGTTAAGCACGGACATGCCCCCGTGCTTATTTGGAATGCGTACAAAATCGCGCCACAAGAGGACGATATAAAGTGCAGCTTTGTTTATCTGACGATGCTTCAACGTAACTCCAGCCTCCATTTCTCCGTCTCCTTATGAGCGCGAGATAGCGTAGGAGAAGACGGTTGTAGTAAAGTGTGCCTTCCAATACGTTAGATGATATAACAAGAAACTTTAAAAGAAGCTGGCGATAACTGTGGGCAATATATCGCGCCACGAGTTCCCGAATCGCTACAGGTGTTCGCGCAACGAGAAAAAGCATGTTTGGCGTTTATGTAGAGATGCTTTCCTAGCGTAGTTCCAGTAATGGGGCTTATTTCATCGCACTTCACCACAAGCAGGCGAGGTTTCTAAATGGGTTGTTGATTTTGTGGTTTTTGTGTCTTGCCACGTGCGTTTTCTCAGTATTTCTTTATGTCTCGGTCCCTTGAAGCCTTTGGAAATCGCCGTCTGATATCCGTGGTATAAGCTCTATGCTGACGAGTGTTTTTTTACTGCCGGCTGTAAAGCTTTCGACTGTTACGACTTTGATTTTATGGCTATAACGGCTTTCAAACCGCACTAGAAGCATCGCAGCTCTCAGGCCATTTTATTTTCTTGTTGGCTTCCATGAATCTCGAGAGCAAAACGGCCACAGAAGTACGATTGTAGCCCTCGATGGACGTAGAATAATAATAATAATAAAAAAGGTTAAGTTCTTGAAACAGCGGTAAACAATATGTCGTGGCTATCTTAGTGCCGGTTGCATACGCAATTTTGAAGTTGGGTGAAAGTAGAAAAACAAGTGCAACCAAGCCTTTTTTTGGCATGGGACAGAAACTACGCCAATAGAATAAAAATTGCATATTACACCTTGCTATTTGGCTTGTCGTTTTATGACAGCTACTGTGTAACCGTAAAGCCGCACCTCGACTTCTAAGCCATTTCGCTGAACTAAAACAAAAAAGCACACGCAGAGCTTGATTGCAATAATTTGTGGAGAGTATCCAACTATTTGTTAGCGGCCTCATATATCAGCGGGAAAGGATCAGGTCATTCCTATTGCTCATACTGAGCTTAGTGCCCGGCTTCGAAAGTTTTCATGTCGCGACATTCCAGTAACCTTATAACATAGATGAAAAGTAACGTGCTAATCTCTTTGAAGCACCGGAATGTTATGTAGCGATGACCACTCAAGGCAAGTCATTCATTGCGTCACAAGCCAGTAGTACTTCACGCGCAACGATTGGAGAACCGATTGGAAGGAAAAACAAAACGATAATCAGCTTCAAGGCATTCTCCATGACACGGCGGGACCGCCAGGTTGTCGATTAAGCTCTCGGATCACGCTTGACACATTTGCATAGCGAGCGGCATGCGATGTGTGGTGTTCGTATTTCACATTCCTGCACTAGTGCATGTATACACTCCCATCTGCATAACCTTGCTGACATGGTACGGAGCATCGCAGGAATTAATGATGTGTGTGTTTATTCGCGACAAGAAAACAGCGATGGCAATTTGTGGCATTTGTTTTTTCTAAAATAGCGAAGTCCACTTTAACTGAAACTGAGAAAAATGCTGTTTTCTTTTTTTTTGCTACTGACAATGTGGTCGGGCCTGCTCCAGCATTTTTTTTGCCTGTGCGCTAATCTAACCAAAATACCCCAAATCTGTCTTGAGGCTAGAATTTATGTAGCCCACTATCGTCGCTATTCCGGAGTAAACATAGGATTTGACTCTTGGACGATTCGATTAGCGCTTGGATGAGCTCGTAAAAGAAGTTTAAATGGCAGTGAATGAACGAT